>JAXCGZ010011379.1:52500-67500 GCA_037179515.1 Halocaridina rubra | reverse complement strand
TATTATACATTGTACTAATAACTGAATGATATACGTACGTACAGTATAACTCACAGTATTGCCTCATACGAAATAGTGTTCGATAGCGTACAATGTATTGGGGTCGCAGCTACGCGAGCTAGCATATATATTTATATTTCCAGTAGTTTCATGATTTTATTGATAAAAACAACGTATTTATTAGCCTAAGAATAATAAAACAGTAAAAAATAGTAAAAAACATAAATACTAACAGTATTGCAACATGTAAAATACGATACCGCTATCAGCGTTTTGGACAAAGACTCGTTCAGTCTAACTCACGTTTTGCTTGTGTTCGATAGCGTACAATGTGTTGGGGTCGAAGCTACGTGAGCTAGCATATATATTTATATTTCCAATAGTTTCATGATTTTATTGATAAAAAAAAAAACGTATTTCTTAGCCTAAGAATAATATAACAGTAAAAAATAGTAAAAAACATAAATACTAACAGTATTGCAACATGTAAAATACGATACCGCTATCAGCGTTTCGGACAAAGGCTTCCACCATCTTCCATTGTCTCGCCTCATTCGTGTGCGCCATTCATGTTGTGCTTATTATTATTAATATGTTTTGCTTGTGATTTTTTTACTCGCATATTTTAACCTTTGCAATGCCTCCCAAGCATCCTTCATCTTCTAAGGCTTCTTGTAGTGAGCCTAAGCGGCAAAGGAAAATGTTAACCATTGTAGATAAAGTGAAACTCTTAGATATGTTGAAAGAAGGAAAAAAGTTTGTGGATGTCGGCCGCTATTTTACGTAAACGTAAAAATTATTGTAAAATATGGAACCTATTAATGTCAAGTCATCATCACCTCATTCATGGTAAGTTTTCCTATCACTTTCATAAAAAAATTACGTTGCTTGCTGTTATTTATAATGTAAAGGGTGTTTTTTTAACAGTACAGGGAGGGTTTATGCAGTGTAAACGTAAAAAAACATTAAAATATCTATGTACATATAGGCTGATCTCTACTCCGCGGATTTCCGGGTTCGCACCGGGTCCCGGAACCGAACTACCGCGATAAGTGAGGCAACACTGTATACAGAAGCTCCCCTACTTTCGAACAACTGATTTACGAACATTCGCAGATAGGAACAATAACCTACCCATTATCTACCCGTGTATTAATGTATATATTACTATACTGTACTGTATTATTACATTATTATTACTGTGTTAGAATTCATTAATACTGTATGCTTTATGTTTTATGTAGTAGCTGTATGTCTTTACCCTATATACTATACAATAATGCTTATGTATGTTATATAAAGTATTTTTTTTTTACCTAAACCCAATATACAAACAATTCTACTTACAAACAGACTTCTGGAGCCTAACTCGTTCGTAAGTTGGGGGGTGTCTGTATATACGTATGTCAAATACGTAAACAAAGCCAAGCCCATTTACATGTGTCCTCCACAAACTAGTTCAAGGTGTTCCTTGTTTGTCCTTGACCATGATTATGACTTGGTGTGGTTCTGTGATACTATTTTAGACAAAATCTGTAACCTATTCATCTTTGTCTATCCCTACACTTTTCGTTATCAATCTCTCATTAACATCTTTTTCAGTACACGTCTCTTGATTCCATGTGTATATCAAACTCTCATTTCTATCTTTTGATGCTTTATGATCTGCTGATATTTTTATATGACACTTTGTCTTTTGAAGCTCAGTGTTTAAAGCCTTATTGTACTATCTCTATCCCTCATATACTTCCCAACATTTACAACTCTCTAATAATCCTGTTTTGGGGTGCCTTGAATCTAGTAAACTTCCACTTTCTTTCTTACTTAGTACCCCCAGTCAGTTTTTCTTGTTCTTGTACATAGTAATATTTCTCTCCTTTTTCAATACCATCTTATGTCTTCTGCTATATACATTGAACTCTCATATTTTTCTTTGCATGAGCCATTGGTCCCCATCTTTATCTCTTCCCATTCACCCCTTAATTATTGGCTCAATCCATTTCTTTTCATATAGGTTCTTTTCCAGATCATATGTAGATAATTGTATCTCATTTCTCTTTAGCTCTTTTATTCTGATGACTTTTTACTATACTTTTCTGCACTTCCCAGTGTATGCTCCATTTATGCAAATTTTTTTTTAATTGTCTTACTTTTCAACAACTCACAGGTCCTTCACTTCCCTAATCCTTGTCTCCTCATTCACATCTCTTTGCACTCAATCTGAAGCATTTTCCAAATTAAGAGAATGCTTTGTATAGAGATTCAAATCCTCACACTTGTTACGTAGCGGGAATTTTTGCATTGAACACCTTTCATCTGGTCTTATCCTTCATTTTTCATCTTCACTAACATCTGCGTATGAGACTGCACTGCCTCAACAAATAAGTTTCCTTATTCACATTTTTTTTTTTTAGGACACCAGGACAGGCAGAAACTGCCCTCATTAATATAGACCCGGGCATGAGAAAATACCAAGACAAAGGAAAAGAAAAAGGTTAAGGACAAGGCAGAGATGAGGTAATGTCACACTAAGGAAAATGAAAGACAGAACAAACAGTCAAAGTACAGAGGACCCAGAGATATGGAGGACTAGACCCTGAGATGACGATAGATCCCCTTTTTGAAGGATGAAAGGTCATAAGAATTAGGAAAGACAGAAGGAGGAAGAGAGTTCCAGAGTCTGGAGGTAGATGGGAAGAAGCAGTCGCTGCACCGACCAATCCGTGAGCTATAAATCTCCATACAGTACCTGTGAGATGAGGCCGCTTGGCGAGTGTTACGCGGCCTTGGCAGTGGGGGAAGGATGCAACTCGCTAACTCATCAGAGCAGCGATGGAAGTAGTAGCGATAGAAAAGAGAAAGGGAATATACCTTATGGTGAAGAGAGAGAGAATCCAGATTAGAAGTAAGAGAAGGATTATTAATGAGTCTGACTGCATTAGATTCAACCCTATCAAAGAGATAAGTATAAGAAGACTCACCCCAGATGTGTGAGCAGTATTCTAAGCAGGGACGGATAAGACCTTTATAAATATTAAGTAACTGTAAAGAGGAAAAGTAATGACGAAAACGAAACAAAACCCCCAATTTTTTGGATGAAGATTTAGAAATTTGGATCATGTGATTCCTCCAAGACAAGTTAGAGGCTACATGGATTCCTAATATGTTGATGGAATTAAGCGGGTAAATTTCGTTAGTTTCCAAGACAATAGTGTTATCAGGAGAAGAAAGAGATACCCAGAAACTGTCTTGGAGGCATTAATTTTAACTAAAATTTGAGTTCCCCTCTCAGATACTCTCTGCAAATCGGAGTTGAGAGTAGAAGAAAGAATGATATAAGACTGATTACGAGTAGCAGATGAAGGTTGTGAAGAAAAGGCAGAGGAAAAGTGAAGGGTAGAATCATCAGCAAAGGCATGAAGAAGAGAGGAAGATGGGGATTGTAGAAGATCATTGATGAAGAGAAGGAACAGAGTAGGTGAAAGAACAGAGCCCTGTGGAACACCACTGGTAACAGAGAAAGGGCTAGATGTTGCGCCATCAACAACTACATATATAAAACGGTCAGTAAGAAAACTGGAAATCAGAGAACAGAAAGAAGGGGTAAAGCCCTAGGCAGGGAGTTTGGCCAAGAGAGCCTTGTGCCAGACTCTGTCAAAAGCCTTAGAGATATCAAGGGCGACGACAAAGGATTCCCTATAGTTCCTCAGAGAAGATGACCAGACATGAGTAAGATAGGACAGGAGATCTCCAGTGGATCTTGCCTTGCGGAAGCCGTACTGGTGATCGGAGATAAATGAGTTAGATTCAAGGCGTTTCAAGAAGTGAGCATTGAGCAAAGTTTTGAAAACTAGCAATAGAGGAGGTTAGGGCAGTAGGTCGGTAGTTTGAAGGAATAGTGCGGTCACCCTTCTTAGGAACAGGTTAAACTACATCATGCTTCCAAGATGAAGGATAGATAGTGGTTGACAGAATGAGGCGAAAAAGACGGCAAAGCACGGGAGCCAGTTCATCTGCAGACTCCTCAAGAAACCTTTCAGGGATACCATCGGGAGCAGATGCCTTGTATGTCTTTAGCGAGTGAAGAACCTTATGAACTTTGCGTGAAGAAAGGATAAGGGAGGGCATAGGGTTAGAGAGAGGTAAAGATTTAGGAACAGGTGCCCAGGAATTGTTTATAGAAGAGTTGGCAGAAAAATGAGAGCCAAAGAGAGTGGCTTTGTCAGTGGGAGAGCAAGCAATAAAACCATCAGAACGAATGAGAGGGGAATGCTTGAGTTACAGAAGTTATTGGAGAGGTTTTTGGCCAAGGACCAGAAGCATTTGTCAGCTGGGAGAGGGAGTTAAGTGGTCATCAACTTCTCCTCTCTTCATACAAGGGAAGCTCCTTAGACCATCGAATCTGAGCAGTACAGCGATTCCTAGCTACAATAAAAGCAGAGCGAGTTAAATCAGAAGGAAAGGCTTGGTAAGATCGGTGTGCCCCATTCTTGGTCTGGATAGCCATGGAGCAGGCATGGTCAAACCAAGGTTTAGGGGGAGAGAAAGTTTTTGTAGAAGAGGAGATGTATGCCTCCATTCCCGCGGTCATGATCTCGGCAACTTTTAGAGCTACCTGATCAGGGTTATGGGACCGAAAGCAGTACTCATCCCATGGGAAGTCAAAGAGGAAGTCTCGCAAATCTTCATGTTGGGTACGCTCAAAGTGCCAAAGGCGGTGCTGAGTAGGAGGGATTGGTGGAGGGGGAGCGAAAATAGAAGAGACTGAGATCATAGAGTGGTCAGATTTACCAAGAGGAGAAAGCGCAGAATAAGAGTAGTTTGAAGGATTAGAAGTAAAAAATAGGTCAAGAGTGTTTGCTGCATATTCGTGATGATCAGGAACACGAGTAGGATGTTTGATA
The DNA here is from genome assembly GCA_037179515.1 of Halocaridina rubra. Lineage (NCBI taxonomy): Eukaryota > Metazoa > Arthropoda > Malacostraca > Decapoda > Atyidae > Halocaridina > Halocaridina rubra. Next base: position 62,596 of record JAXCGZ010011379.1, on the reverse strand, counting down.
ATTTGCTCCAGATCATGAATAATAGAGAAAGCAAGGGCCTCACTTCCTCCCACATCAGTGTGAGAGGAATGAAGCCACTCACTGTGGTGTACATTGAAATCTCCAATGTAGAGAACTTCGGCATGTGGGTGAGAAGATAGCAAGGACTCATGGCACGAGGACAGATATTCAAAGAAAGACACTAACTCGGTGGAGTTTGGAGAACAGTAGCAGAAGCAAAGGAAGATAGTGGTAATGGAGAGATAGATTTTCAGCCTGAGAACATCAAAGTCAGGAGATTCAAGGTCCATGAGCTTCACAGTAGGAGTGTTAATGTTGCAGTAGGCACAGACCCCACCTTTGGAGCAAAAATTAGTATACAGATTATAGTGAGAGATTTAAAATGGGTCAGTGGAAGCATGTATAGCCAGCTGGGTTTCAGATTGGAGGAGGAAGTTAGGGAGGAAAGTACCCAAGTGCTGTTCCACTGATGAAAGATTAGATTTCAGCCCACGAATGTTAGAATAGTGAAGAGTGAAAGAAGCAGATCTGTTGGGAGGTGCAAGGTTACGGGCAGAACCATTATTACCACCAGGCGTGTCTGCCCTCAAGCCAGTAGTGGAGTCAATACGATCCTCGTAGATTTTTCGCACCCCTCTATGCCGGGTACTGGGGGCCAGTAGCTGTGGACCTTCTATAAATAATAACAAATGTGAGGAAATAAGAGATAAATGTGGGGAATGTTGTGACTTGTCAAATGTAATGGAATAGCAAGAGATGTGTAATGAATACACCAGAATATTCAATGTAGATGTAGGCATGAGGAAAGAACCGTTCTGAAGGAAGACTCAACCCGGAACTGTCTGGACCAGTCCTAGTTACATCCCAATACCTTCAGTCGTAGTCTTTCAACGGGCGGCTGGTGCCATGGCCAACCTACTAAACATAAGAGTAATCAGGATATATCCAAAGTCAAAGAATTATTATAAGTAAAACCATAGGAAAAACTGCTTTATCCATCCCTCTGATCATTTTCATTTCATCTATGTTTAATAAAATACTAAAGGTAAAATATTTTAAACATTTTTATTTCTCTTTTGGAATTTTGCAGGATCACATGAAAATGAACTTTGGTAAGATGGTATATCATCATATTATAAATCCCGCTGTCATTACAAAAAAGGCTTGAGTATTATTTTAAATATTAAAACACCTTTGTCTTGAATTATTTCTCTTTGTTACTCAGTGACTGTATAAAGCCAAGCCTCCCATCTGCAGCCAGAAAACAAATACCAATTTTCAGAATTCATTTAAGATTATGAAAGCTTTAGAACCAGCACTAAAGCTGATATTATTTTAATAAATAATTGGATGTACCTCCAAAGGTAGTGTTGCTATTGGGACGAATACTTTGATTAGTATTTTTCTGACTATAGCTTATAGATTAATCTGGCATAGAAATAGGACCTTAATGAAAGCGAAATTTGTATTTAGTTGTGATGCAGATATGAATGGAACTGTTGTATTATCCAATACATAGTAATCTCTTCTAAATTAGTACACAAATTGAAATGTTAGACCATTTGTGGAAAAATCTGTGCACAGGAAGTATTGTATGCCCCCTGCTGCTGTGCCTCTTCCCAGGAGAATACAGTACATATATTCTAAATACTTGGGATATGAATGTGCCTGGTCGTGAAATGAGTTATGGTAAAAGGGGATGAGATTGGTAGCAACTTTTTGAGAAAATAGATGAATGTGGTAATCACTAACTACGACAGCATTGAAATGGAAAGGTGTTCTGATGAATGGGTGTGTGCTTTGACTCGGCCTTCCTCCTGACAAGGGTAGTGTTGTCATTGTATTTACATAGCTAGTTAATTCACAAGTTGTAATATGGCACTAATCAAGAACTGTGGTGTGGATGGGGTGTGCTGTACATAAATATTCCCAGATTGAATTTTGTCATGGTTATCAGTGCAGAGAAGATTGTATTTGGAAAGGAACCTCGGGTATTAATGGAGATAGCTTTATTTACTACTAAGCTTTCTCTTACAGGGCTGCCAATTGTGGACTTCAGTAAGCCTCCACCTGGATTTCCTCTTGAAGAGCAGAAAGAAAATTTGGTACCAACTGTTCCCTATTATGAGCTCCCAGCTGGCTTGATGGCACCCTTAGTCAAAATAGATGATCATAAATATCGACCCCTGGATCCCAGCGAGCTTAGACTGCCTCCACCTACTCCCCCTAGTGAAAGGTTACTCAGAGCAGTGGAAAATTTCTATGCTCCTCCTTCACATGAGAAACCGAGAAACAGGTAATTTATAACTCATTTTTATCTCTTATGTAGAGCAGTAAAATATTTCTAGTGTCCTCCTTCACATGAGGAACCAAAAAATGGTTGTTATAACTCTGTTTTATCTTTTCTACCTTCTCTTAGACTTAATAGTAATTTTCTCTCCCCTAAGCAGATAAGCTAAAGAACTAGGCATTTGCATTTTTCTTTTCTCTATTTGATCTCCTAGAACAGTTGATTCCACATTTGACCCATCATATGCAATTGTGTACTCAGTATGTCTATAAATTTGGCACTAGTTAGGTGCCAAGTGATACTACTACTCTCCCATCCATATTTTTATATGTCTAAGCAATTTTGTTGTGATTTAATAGAAATGCTGAAAACAAAAACTGATATTTCAGGTTGTACCTTACTTGTTTTCATACTCGCATCCAGTCTCTTACAATTATTTAGAAACTTCACCTTTAAAGGGAAGAATGAACCTTATCATATTAAGTACTTTTTTTTTTGCGCTATATAAGATTGGTCTATCATATCAAACGCCATGAACTTGAGCCCCACATGTTCTTTAACAAAAACTTAAAAACTCTTCCAAGGAGATGAGAGGGATAGTTGTGGCTTTTGTCTTCTCATGGCCTCAGGCAGCTCAGTGGATACAATGAGAACATAAGTATATGGCAGGCTATTGTGAAAGCTTCATCACCTGAAGCATACTTAAGTACAGAGCTTTAAATATAATCAGAAAAATTAGTAATATTTTGTAATTTAGTCTCCACAGACCCATATGCTCCCCCAAAGTCAATGTCTTAAAAGTTGTTGGCTCTCCCTAAGCTGCCTTGCCTAAACCCCCTCCCACTCCCTGAGGAAGGCCACTGCCAATCCCAGGCTTTTTCCCTTATGTTATTTGTGTATGTGGTTGTGTCTCCCATAATGTGTATGATTGTATGATATGACGAGTTACATGCTGGACAAGATTCACTGACAGAGTCATCCAGCCTCTTCTGATAGTTCAGAAATGCTGGGTGGTGCCCACATTGAAGCTTGAGCTGGTGGATTCTCTCCTCATGGGGAAGGGAGGATTTGGAAGAATGGATGTTGGGAGGTTGTGCATGCAGCTGTGTGTTGTCACAATGACTGGATGGAACGGTGAGTTAACTGGTTATTGATATGTTTGCAGAGAGGGTGGGTGAGGGGGAAGAGAGTACAGTATTCATGTGCGATATTGTGTGCTAGGTGTTGTTTTAATTTTCCGTAACGTGTATTGGTGTTTTACCATATTGTTTAATGTGTGGAAGTGATTAAAAGAGGCTGTATCAAGTATTTTTGTGTCATTCATATCAGGTGAGTCTTTTACTCTGAGGACATGGGTTTCTACTTTGACGACTTTGGTTTCATGGTGTAAGTGGTTGGTAGGTGAAATAGCGGTGCTGCCAGTGATTATTTGTAGGGCTTTGCTTTGAATAGTCTGTGGGGTATTGTGATGTGTTTTAGTGAGGTTAGAAGTTCAATTAAGGCTTGCACATTATATCACTGAACATATATATTGTTTGTATACTGCTGTAGCAGTTTCTATGTTGTGTCCAAATGTTGAATGGGTAAGTGACTTCAAGGGATTAAGTCTAGGTGTCATTTTGTTTATGATGTTTGTGACACTTTATTTATATGACATTATTGTATTGTATGTATTATTAAGGCTTTTAGGTGTGTGTGTATGTTAAGAGGATGTTGTGTATGGTAAAGTGTGGAAGATAATGGTGTTCTGCTGTCCATCTTGTTATTCCTATAGATGAACAAAGAAGCCAAGGGTAACCTAATTGTTGAATACAGTATTGCTCTTTTGTCCTGTAAAGCAGTACATACTGGAATCTGGACTGTGTCAATTTGATGGAACATGCGTAGGTGTCGAGTTTTGTGGTCAGCACAGTGTTCTATAGTGTTCAGTGTTGTGTAATTATTTTTGCCATATATATATATATATATATATATATATATATATATATATATATATATATATATATATATATATATATATATATATATATATATATATATATATATATATATATATATATATATATATACAGGTATACCTCACCCAACGTCGTTAATTGGTTCCAGGAGAGACGACTTAAGTCGAAAAACGACTTAAATCGAATTAGCTTGTCTCTAGGCTAGCCTAGATATACAGATTTACTGTAGTAGTAGTATAGTAGGGTGGGATATGCCTTTTCCAATGGCTCCCAAGTCTTGGTTTTGCTTTGCTATATTGTTTGTGTGGTTTTTATTATTTGATTTCTTTTTCTACAAAATCTTTTTATAATTTATTTTCTTTCTTTGACGTCTTTTTCACTACAATATCTAAATAACAATATATTAGCAATTATTTAAATTTTCTTTTATATTTGGTTGTGCTAAAAAACTATATTCTGTTCTTATTTGTGCATATGCTTTACAAAATAGTAGAATATGTTCTAGGCTCTCTTCACATTGTTCACACATTGGCCAGGTAGTAATTTTATTTTTAAATTTAGATACAGTAAACAAATGAATGAACTGTATTATGCCGTTGGCGACAGGCTTAGCATGGTGGCCAGTGTTGCCAGATAAAGCGGATGTTCTTATTTTCAAATGTATGGTACATTTTAATATATATATTAATTACAAGATGGTAGTACTGTAATTTATATAAAAATGTACATCATCTTTAAGATACTTGAAATAACTTACCAGCTTACATGTATGATTTTTATATTTATCATTTCTCTCCTTTACTTATTCTGGCAACACTGATGGTGGCAGTTAGGATGAGGCTGCATACGTTTTGTCACTTCCGTATCAGCTGATGCACCCTCACGTGCTATTTCCCTAACAATATTACATTAAAAATAACTTTGCTGTTTGTTCTTAATGCTTTTATTCAATTTTCTTCATAATATCCAATTGCATTAAGCGGTAGAAGAGGAGTAGGATGCGGGAGAACGAACCAGTGCTGCCAGGTCAAGCTGTCAAAAATTCCCTAAATTCGCTAACAAAATTTCCCTATTTGGCTCAAAATATCCCCGGTATAGATACATATACAAGGCTATATACATTTCAATTTCTTCATCTCAATTACCACACAGAGTAAAAATATAAAGAATTAGAATAATAATAGTTAGTTCTCCAGAATTTCCCTAGATTTTCCCTCTTTCTTTTTTGGATTTTCCCTAGATTTTAGGTTTAGTGAATTTTCAAGTTTCTTCCCTGTTTTCCTGTGCCCACCTGAATTTCCCTAAAACAAGGAAATTTCCCTGTACCTGGCAGCCTATGAATGAACCTCTATCGGCAAACGTTTTGCTACTTCCGTATCAGCTGATGCACCCTCATACGCTATTTCTCTGACAATATTATATTAAAAATAACTTTCCTGTTTGTTCTTCATGCTTTTTTTCAATTAGGTGCCATGGGGGCAAAATATAAGGTCACAAATGAATGAGAATGAGAGTAGCCGATAAACAGACATATACCATGCATAAACTAATCAATTCAAAACAATAGCGGTTTTGCGGGAATGACAAGTGACGACGCCTAACGGTAGATATTGGAACTACTGTACGTATTTTAATAAGATTTTATATGCTTTTATTCTTATTTATTGTACAATAACATAATTTTATGTGCTTTTGTTTTTATTTATAGCATTGGGATCCATATCCTCGAACAAAGAACGTTCTTTTCGATAAATGCAAATGCCTACTGCATTCTTATTCTTATTACTATTATCATTTTTATTATTATTATTATTATTACTATTGTTATTATTTTGACGAGTGACGACGCCTAACGGTAGATATTGGAACTACTGTACGTATTTTAATAAGATATTATATGCTTTTATTCCTATTTATTGTACAGTAACATGATTTTATGTGCTTTTGTTTTTATTTATTGTACAGTAACATGATTTCATGTGCTTTTAATGGTTTTCTAGTGATATTATGATTCCAATATTTGTAGCGGACAGACGTAAAGTTGATTATAATGACAAACTTTATTTTTATTTTTTATTTTTCCATATACTCTTTTTAAAACCGACGTATAATCGAGAACGACTTAACTCAAAATGACTTAAGCTGAGGTATACCTGTATATATATATATATATATATATATATATATATATATATATATATATATATATATATATATATATATATATATATATATATATATATATATATATATATATATATATATATATATATATATATATATATATATATATATATATATATATACACCTTGTTCCTTTTTTGCGTGATTTTTTTATCCGCAAAATTGCAATAACGCCCCCAAAAAATAATAGTAAAAAATTCGAATTTCGCGAATAACGGGGGCCCCCCCCCCAAATATATATATATATATATATATATATATATATATATATATATATATATATATATATATATATATATATATATATATATATATATATTTTATTTTTCTTTAAAGTAAATAAGCACCCGCGGACGTTTCTTCCACGAGTACAAAGAGGATCACGATAAGAAAAGATCATAATCATTATACATTATATATACACCCACCCTACCTTGGTCATATGTCTATCTAATCTATTTTTGAAGGTGTCTAAGGTATTGGCATTTATTATCCTACTAGGAATACTCTACGGTATTACCAAGCCAATTTTCATCAATTTCCCTTTTGAACCTAAATTTATCAAGCTTAAATCCATTACCCATTACGAGTTCTGGTTTGATCATGAATTTTTAAAACCTTATTAAATTCACCCTTGCTAATCCCTTTAAATCATTTTTACACCTCAATCATATCTACCCTAACTATGCGCCTCTCTAGAGAATGTAGATTAAGTTTTTTTAATCTGTCATATGGTTGATTTAGGCATTGCATAATTACTTTTTTTTTCGTTTTTTAGTCTTGCATTGGTTATTTATAATTTTTATTTTATTTTTGTTTACATTTGCAGATAGAGGTTCGTTCTCCTGCATCCTCCTCTTCTACCGCATAAGTTACTTGCTCACGGTCACCATGCTTGTCCCAGTGTACTGTATGACTGTTGCCCACTGCATAATAGAGTACAGTACAGTAATGTATGTTAATTTCTAGCTGTAAAGTGAATATGATTATCTTTTGTATACTCTTAAAAATAGATACAGGGCTTTCTGCTTTGCTATGTAGTAATAAAATATGTTTTTTACTTATCTTATATCTTTGGCATGGTGTGTGTATGTAAGGTTTGGAACGTATCTATGCCCTTTATCATTGTTTCCTATGGAAAATGACTCGTTTTTTCACGCGATTTTTCATTTACCCGACATTTCTGAGAACCTATCTAGGCATTATTCTGAGAACTAGGTGTATATATATATATATATATATATATATATATATATATATATATATATATATATATATATATATATATATATATATATATATATATATATATATATATATATATATATATATATATATATATACAGTAGTGACCCCAACCCATGAACGCCTGTTTCCACGAACAAACAAATCCACTAACAAAATTTTGAACACATTTTAACCCCAAGTATTGAACAAAAACCAACCCACGAACACAAATGTGTCGGCCAGGCAACCACGTTTCCCACTCGCCAGCTCTCGGTTCTGCATTAGTACCCGCGCTGTGTAGTTCGTTCATGATCTATTCATAGTTCTTGCTTTATTTTCCATTGTTTTACCTTTCAATTAGCCCTTATTATGACGTAATACACCCTAGACGCATAGCAATTGAAATGAAGAAAGAAATAATTTCTAAGCATGAAAATGGTGTTCGTGTGTACGATCTCGCCACGCAGTACAACATGGTGAAATCAATATCTGTATTATTTTAAAGAGTAAAAAGATCTAAAAGACGGCTGATGTGGCTAAGGGAGTAAATATATTAACAAAGAAAAGGTCACAGTTAATATAAGAGGTAGAAAATTTATAGTTGCTGTGGATAAATGAAAAACAGTTGGGTGGAGATAGTATTAGTGAGGCCATAATATGCGCTGAGGCTTTGCAAATCCACCAAGATTTAGTAGCGAACTCTCTGAGTTCTAGTGGCTCTATAATTAAGGAATTTAAAGCAAGCAGAAGCTGGTTTGAACTCTTTCGTCGACGAACTGGGATTCATAGCATCATTAGACATGGAGGGGCGGTTAGTTCGGACCAAAAGGCAGCAGATTCTTACGTGAAGGAATTCACTAATTTTATCGAGAGTTAAGGTTATATCCCGCAACAAGTTTTTAACTGTGATGAAACGGAAGTCTTTTGAAAGAAAATGCCCAAAAGAACCTATATAACCCAAGAGGAGAAGTCACTGCCTGGTCACAAATCAATGAAAAACAGGCTTACACTTTTATTGTGCACTAATGTTAGTGGGGATTGTACGATCAAGCCCCTTTTAGTTTACCACTCTGAAAATCCGCGTGTTTTTAAGTGAAATAACGTGTTCAAGGCTAGCCTTCTGGTAATGTGGAGGTTAAATCCAAAGGCTTGGGTCATGCGGATTTTATTCCTAGAGTGGGTGATTGAAGTGTTTGTGCCAGGTGTGAAAAAATATCTTGAGGAACATGATATGCCCCATAAGTGTCTCCTCATAATGCATAATGCTCCTGCCTATCCTTCAGATGTGGAAGATCTTGCTATACAGTACGGCTTCATGAAAATAAAATTTCTGCCTCCCAACACCACTCCTATCCTCCAGGTCATGGACCAGCAGGTAATTTCCAATTTTTAGAAGTTGTGTACGAAGGGTTTTCTTGCCATGTGTTTCCAGGTCACCAATGATATGGATTTGACCCTTCGTGATTTTTGGAAAGACCACTTTAATATCCTCCACTGCATTGGCCTCATTGACAAAGCATAGGAGGTGGTCTCATATCGCATGTTGAACTCCACCTGGAGGAAACTTTGGCCAGGTTGTGTGACTGAAAGAGACTTTGAAGGCTTCAAGCAGGAGTTAGCTATTGAAAATGTGAGTAAAATTGTGGCCACGGGAAAAAGTTTGGGCTTGGAGGTCAATGACGAGGATGTGGAGGAGCTTGGTGAAGGATCACAAAGAAGAACTTACCACCGATGAATTGATTGTGTTGCAATGTGAACAGGTGAAGATTCTCCAAGAGAAGCAGTCAGCGAAGGAGGGGGATGATAGGGTAAAGATGTCCTGTGAAGAATTTACAGAAATTTTTAGTAAGGGGAATTATGTGCAGGTATTTATTGAGAATCATCACCCAAATAAAACTGTGGGCAATAGAGTACTGAACATGGTAAATGACATTGCATTGAATATTTTTAGAAAAATTTACCAAATTAGAAAGAGACAAATTTCTCTGGATTGTTTTCTTTTGCCAGTAGGCAGGGAAGCAGCTACCAAAAGAGAAAAGAGAGAGAAAACACCAGAACCTATCTCTGCGTTATTCTGAGAACTAGGTATATATATATATATATATATATATATATATATATATATATATATATATATATATATATATATATATATATATATATATATATATATATATATATATATATATATATATATATATATATATATATATATATATATATATATATATGTGGGGGTTTAGGATGCTAGAGTGTTGTTAAGATTCTGTTTTACTAAGGGGACTCAAAGTACCGAGCTCGGTTAAGAGCTCACAAACAGACAGGACAGATATTTGTACTTGAACACCCCATGTCTAATACCATTAGTCGGTTAAATGGAACTCAGAATTCAACTTTCTTTTAATTTTGGAAATGCAATGACATTAAAAGAATTGAA
>JAXCGZ010011379.1:0-47500 GCA_037179515.1 Halocaridina rubra | reverse complement strand
TGAGGCAAAGGAGACTGTTATCGAAAACAACCCTGAAGCACAACATATTAATAAACACAACGTGAACGGCGCACATGTGAGTTAGACTGAACGAGTGAGGCGAGACAATGGAAGATGGTGGGAGAACCAAGCTTCAATGAAAAAGCCGATCATACCCCATGATACAGAACATACAGAAAAACAATTCTGTGATTCGTCGTCTCCCACCCTTTCAGCCAATAGCATTCCATGAACTATCTCACGTAGGTGCGAACCTTTGCATTTTCCAAGACGCCAATACAGTGTACGCTATCATACAGTATTTCACGTGGTGCAATACTGTGAGTTACATGTTTAAATTTATATTTTCTATTGTTTTATTACTCTTAGGCTAGGAAATACTTTTTTTTTTTATCAATAAAATAATGAAAATTTCAATATGTACTAGCTCACGTAGGTGCGACCCTTTTCGTTTTCCAAAACACTGATACTGTTATCGTATTTTACATGGTGCAGTACTGTGAGTATTTATATTACTATTTTTTACTGTTTTATTATTCTTAGGCTAAGAAATACGTTCTTTTATCAATAAAATAATGAAGCTGCTGGAAATTTTAATATATACTAGCTCAAGTAGGTGCGACCCTTTGCGTTTTCCGAAACGCTGATACCAGTATCGTACTTTTTATGGTGCAGAGTTATATGTTTAAATTTATGTTGTTTTACTATTTCTTACTGTTTTATTATTCTTAGGCTAAGAAATAAATTTTTTTATCAATAAAATAATGAAAAAAAAATTATTTTCATAAAATAATGAAAATACTGAAAATTTTTATTTTTTTAATATTTTAATATTTTCGCATATACCCAGGAAAAAAAAAACTCGCCATAGATATTAGGTGAACCGCGATATAGCGAGGGGTTACTGTGTATATATATATATATATATATATATATTATATATATATATATATATATATATATATATATATATATATATATATATATATATATATATATATATATATATATATATATATATATATACACAGTGTTGCCTCAAGTATCGCGGTAGTTCGGTTCCAGGACCCGGCGCGAACAAGGAAATTCGCGAAGTAGGATCAGCCTATATGTACATAGATATTTTAATGTATTTTTACGTTTACACTGTATAAACTGTCCCTGTACTGTTAACATACCACCCTTTACATCATAGATAACAGCATGCAAGCGTAAATTTATATGAAAGTGATAGGAAATCTTATCGTGAATGTGATGATGACGTGACATACATACTCATTTACAATTATTTTTTCGTTTACGTACTGTATAAACCCTCCCTGCACTGTTAAAAAAACACCCTTAACATTATAGATAACAGCAAGCAACGTAAATTTTTATGAAAGTGATAGGAAAACTTACTGTGAATGTGATGATGACGTGACATGCATACTCATTTACAATTATTTTTTCGTTTACGTACTGTATAAACCCTCCCTGCACTGTTAAAAAAACACCCTTTACATTATAAATAACAGCAAGCAACGTAAATTTTTATGAAAGTGATAGGAAAACTTACCGTGAATGTGATGATGACGTGACATGCATACTCATTTACAATTATTTTTTCGTTTACGTACTGTATAAACCCTCCCTGCACTGTTAAAAAAACACCCTTTACATTATAAATAACAGCAAGCAACGTAAATTTTTATGAAAGTGATAGATAAAATTACGGTGAATGAGGTGATGATGACGTGACATACATACTCATTTTCAATTATTTTTTCGTTTACGTACTGTATAAACCCTCCCTGCACTGTTAAAAAAACACCCTTTGCATTATAAATAACAGCAAGCAACATAAATTTTTATGAAAGTGATAGGAAAACTTACCGAGAATGTGATGATTATGACGTGACATACATACTCATTTGCAATTATTTTTTTGTTTACGTACTGTATAAACCCTCCCTGCACTGTTAAAAAAACACCCTTTACATTATAAATAACAGCACGCAATGTAAATTTTTATGAAAGTGATATATAAAATTACGGTGATTGAGGTGATGATGACGTGACCTACATACTCATTTACAATTATTTTTTCGTTTACATACTGTGTAAACCCTCCCCGAACTGTTAAAAAGACACCCTTTACATTATAAATAACAGCAAGCAACGTAAATTTTTATGAAAGTGATAGATAAAATTACGGTGAATGAGGTGATGATGACGTGACATGCATACTCATTTACAAATATTTTTTCGTTTACGTACTGTATAAACCCTCCCTGCACTGTTAAAAAAACACCCTTTACATTACAGATAACAGCACACAACGTAAAATTTTATGAAAGTGATTGATAAAATTACGATGAATGAGGTAATGATGACGTGACACTCATTTACAATTATTTTTTCATTTACAAACTGTATAAACCCTCCCTGCACTGTTAAAAAAACACCCTTTACATTATAAATAACAGCAAGCAATGTAGATTTACATTTCCAATAAAAAATGAAAATACTGAAAAAAATTTTTCAATATTTTAATATTTTTGCGTATACCCATAAAATAAAATAATAAATTTATCAAAAAAAAAAACACGATAGAGTGAAAACGCGAACCAAGAAACGCGAATAACCGGGGTAACACTGTATATATATATATATATATATATATATATATATATATATATATATATATATATATATATATATATATATATATATATATATATATATATATATATATATATTACAGTGATCCCCCCCTTATCGTGGTAGTTCGGTTCTGGGACCCGGCGCGAGACAGGAAAACCGCGAAGTAGGATCAGCCTATATGTACATAGATATTTTAATTTATTTTTACGTTTACACTCTATAAACCCTCCCTGTACTGTTAACAAACCACCCTCTACTTCATAAATAACAGCATGCAACGTAAATTTATATGAAAGTGATAGATAAAATTACGGTGAATGAAGTGGTAATTACATGACATACTCATGTATATAGGTATTTTGCAATTATTTTTACGTGTACGTACTGTATAAACCCTCCCTGCACTGTTCAAAAAACACCCTTTACTTTATAAGTAACAGCAAGCAACGTAAATTTTTATGAAAGTGATAGGAAAACTTACCGTGAATGAGGTGATGATGACGTGACATACATAGGTATTTTACAGTTATTTTTACGTTTACGTACTGTATAAAGCCTCCCTGCACTGTTAAAAAAACACCCTTTACTTTGTAAATAACAGCATGCAACGTAAATTTATATGAAAGTGATAGATAAAATTACGGTGAATGAAGTGGTAATTACATGACATACTCATATACATAGGTATTTTACAATTAGTTTTACGTTTACGTACTGCATAAACCCTTCTGCACTGTTAAAAAAACACCATTTACATTTTTTATCAGTTAAATAATGAAATTTTTTTCTCAATAAAAAAATGAAAATACTGAAAATTTTTATTTTTTTAATATTTTTGCGTATACCCAAAAAATAAAGATAATAGTTTGCCAAAAAAAAAAAACGCGGTACAGTGAAAACGCGAACCAAGAAACGCGATCCAGCGGGGGATCACTGTATATATATATATATATATATATATAATATATATATATATATATATATATATATATATATATATATATATATATTATATATATATACATATATATATATATATATATATACACTTCTCAGAACAACGCCTAGATAGCTTCTCAGAAGTGTTGGGTAAATGGAGAATTGCGTGAAAAAACGAGTCATTTTCCATAGGAAACAATGATAAAGGGCATAGATCTGTTCCAAACCTTAAATAGACACACCATGCCAAAGACATAAGAAAAGTAAAAACATATTTTATTACTACAAAGCAAAGCAGAAAGCCCTGTATCTATTTTTAAGAGTATACAAAAGATATTCATATTCATTTTACAGCTAGAAATTAAAATACATTACTGTACTGTACTCTAATATGCAGTGGGCAACAGTCATACAGTACACTGGGACATGCATGGTGGCCGTGAGCAAGTAACTTATGTGGTAGAAGAGGAGGAGGATGTAGGAGAACAAACCTCTATCAGCAAATGTAAACAAAGATAAAATAGAAATAATAAATAACCAAAGCAAGACTAGAAAACAAAAACAAAAAATCAGTTATGGCTTGCCTAAATCTACCATATGACAGATTAAAAAACTTAATCTACATTCTCTAGAGAGGCGCAGAGTTAGGGGGATATCATTGAGGTGTATAAATGGTTTAAAGGGATTAACAAGGGTGATATTAATAAAGTTTTAAAAATTCATGATCAAACCAGAACTCGTAATGGGTTATGGATTTAAGCTTGATAAATTTAGGTTCAGAAGGGAAATTGGTGAAAATTGGTTTGGTAATACCGTAGAGTAGCTGATGCATGGAACAGGATTCCTAGTAGGATAATAAATGCCAATACCTGTATATATATATATATATATATATATATATATATATATATATATATATATATATATATATATATATATATATATAATATATATATATATATATATATATATATATATATATATATATATATATATATATATATATATATATATATAAGATTATGATGATGATCTTTTCTTATCGTAATCCTCTTTGTACTCGTGGAAGAAGTGTAATTTATTTATTTTATTGTATTTTTTTTTTTTGCGGGCATTATTCGCGAAATTTTTAGTTATTGGGATGATGCCTGGGGTACCTTTAACGAATTTGTAGCACAATTAAATAGATTAGTTCCTTCCATTAAATTTAAAGTAGAATGGGAAAATGAAAACCAAATGCCTTTCCTTGATGTCCTCATTGTTAGAGATTCTCTGGGTTACAACTTTAAAGTCTATAGAAAATCCACCCACTCTGCGTCTTATGTGCACTTTTATAGTTATCTTGTAGAAAAAGTAAACTTAGGTATAGCTTCGAATTTATTCCTTAGAGCCCTCCGGATTTGCAGCTCTAATTATTTAGAACATGAAATTCAAACGGTTTATTCTCAGCTTGACCAACTTTGTTATCCTCCCTTTTTCTTAGACAAAGCTCTGCAGAAAGCTAAACAGGTTTTTTACAATCCTCACAGGACCCCCAAAGAGAATAATTTCAACAAAATCCTCCTTCCTTTTCACCAAAAGCTAGGCGTCATAAATGACACATTAGGTAAACAGTCCCCATTCACTTTTAACTATCCCACCACTTTAAGAAAAGAATTAGTTAACGTTAGCCAAAACAAAAAAGAAGTTAATGCAGGAGTATACCAAATAAGCTGTAATGATTGCAATAGAGTGTACATAGGACAAACAGGCCGCTCTCTATCCCAGAGAGTCTTAGAACACAAGAGAGCAGTAAGATATAATCAAGAAAATTCGGCTCTTTTTACCCACATCAATGAACATAATCATCGGATTGATTGGAGTGGTGCCACTATGTTATTTAAAAGTACCTGTCAATTCAAACGGAAAATAGTGGAATCTTCCCTCATTGAAATGAAGGACAATTTTAATCTATCTAGGGGGCAATGGACCCCTGACATAATTGATAAAGCCCTCCTGAAGCGCTGCCTCAACGAAGTTATCCCTCAAGATAAACCCCCAACCAGATTGTAGTCGTTATTGTGTATTTTGATTGTATTAGGATTTATATATGTATTTCATTTTGTATGCTCTTGTATATGGGGATGTGTGTACAGATATTGTTACATGTGTATATCTATATGTGCATATTTATTAATATTCTTTTAATTATAAAAATATGTTGGGGGCTATCTTCTTTCAGATCATTTATCATTTTAAGGATTAACATTTTTCTTTGTTAATGGTTTAATGATCTTGGCGCCTTCTTTGTTGAGGATAATTCGTTTGGATTAGACCTGTCCTGTTATCATAAAAATTTTTAATCCCTCAGGTCTCATGAGTCCTTTTGTTTATGTCTCCTCCTTCTTTGTTATTTTGTCTCAGTTGTGCTTGAGAAGGGATCCAGTTAGGATCCGAAATATAGCATTGTTTTATAAGTTTTGTTTCACTGATGGGCTTCCTTACTATTTAGTGCTGTATGCTAACAGTTTGTACTTATATATATATATATATATATATATATATATATATATATATATATATATATATATATATATATATATATATATATATATATATATATATATATATCTATATATATATATATATATATATATATATATATATATATATATATATATATATATATATATATATATATATATATATATATATTATATATATATATATATATATATATCCAGTGTAACCTTTTGTCATGAACTTAATCTGTTCTTTAACCCCATTCGCAAATTGAAATGTTTGTAACATGAAACAATTATTCCCACTGAAATTAATATAACTCCAATTAATTTGTTCCCCAGCCCCGGAACATACCTTTTTATTTTTTTCATGGGTGTATATGTGGCAAATATATAGAATGGACTTAAAAATATCTTAATTTTAGAAAATTATGTTACAGTATTCTAATAATGTACTAAAATAAAACATGATAATTGTATTGCACTTTACCTTTGTGGTTGATAGTTACTGGAATGCGTAGATGTTGATGGTGGAGGAGGAGAAGGACTACTCCTTAAAAGGAGAGTACCCTTCCATAACATCAGGCAACTGTACTGGTATTTCTGGTGTTATCTCTCTATGTTCTCTCTTGCAAGGTGGTTCACTGGCTGGTATTTGCACAAGGAAAACGATCCAGAGAAATTTGTCTTTTTCTTTGTTGAAAATTTTTCAGAAATGGGACATCACATTGTCATTTAAAATGGTCACTTCTCTGTTGAACACAGTTTTGTCGGGGTGATGAATCTCATTGACAGCCTGCACATTACGCCACTTACTAAAAATTTATTTTATATTATCACTTGAAACCTATACTCTCTCTTTCTCCTCCTCTCCTGATTGCTCCTCCTGGATAGTCTTTGCCTGTTCACATTGCAACATGAGAAGTTCTTCTGTGGTGAGCTCTTGTTTTTGTTCCTTCACCAGCTCCTATCAGCCACACAACCTGGCCAGAGTTTCCTCCCGTCAGACTACAATGTGCAGTAAGAGACCTCCTCCCATGCCTTGTCAATGAGGCTTATGTAGTGGAAGATAATGAAGTGGTATTTTCAGATTTTGCGCAGGGTCAAATCCATTTCCTTGGTGACCTGGAAACACCTGGAAAAAAGACCCATTGCATAGTTTCTTAAAATTAGAAATTACTTGCTAGTCCATGAGAATGGAGGAGAGGAGTGGTGTCAGGAGGCAGAAATTTGACTTTTATGAAGTCGTATTTGATATCAAGGTCTTCTTCCAAACCTGGAGGATGGGTGGGAGCGTTGTCCATTACCAGAAGACACTTAAAGGGCAAACCTTTCTTGTCAAGATATTTCTTGACAACTGGCGTAAAAACTTCAGTCAACCATTCTATAAAAAGGATATGTGTTACCCAAGCCATGCTATTTGACCTCCACATTACCGAAAGTCTAGCCTTCAATACATTATTGTGCTTAAAAATACATGGATTTTCAGAGTGGTAGACTAAAAGAGGCTTAATCTTGCAATCCCCACTTGCATTAGCGCACAATAAAAGTGTAAGCCTGTCCTTCATTGGCTTGTGGCCAGGCAATAACATCCTTTTGGGTTATGTAGGTCCTTCCAGGCATTTTTTTTCCAAAACAGACATGTTTCATCACAGTTAACAACTTGCTATGAGACGTAACCTTCACTTTCTATAAATTTAGCAGATTCTACCACATAGGCATCCGCTGCCTTTTGGTCCGAACTAGCCACCTCTTCATGCTTAAGAACACTTTGAATTCCAGTTTGTCGATAAAATTTTCAACCAGCCTCTACTTGCTTTAAATTCATCAATTTTAGCGCCACTAGCACTCGGAGTTGTCTCTACTAAATCACGGTGTAAGTGAAGAGCCTTCACTAATATTATAGACTCGCCAACACTATCTCCAGCAAGCTCTTTTTCATTTATCCAAATTAACAATAATTTTGCTACCTCTTCCATTACTTGAATCCTATGCTTTGTTAAAATAGTCACTCCTACAGACACTTTACTGTCTTTAAGGCCTTATTATTCTTTAAAATAGTACAGATGGTCAATTTCACCATGTCATACTGCTTAGTGAGATCAGAAACACGAACACCATTCTCATGTCATATTATTAATTCTTTTTCATTTCCACAGTAAGATATTTAGGCTTTTTAATGTCATAATCATTGACACTTTTCACTTCTTCGGAGCCATAATGAGGGCTAATTTAAAGTAAAAAGCATAAAAAATCTGAAAATCTACAATGAAAGAAGAACGAGCGATCTTCACAGTGAGCCACCAATGCAGAACTGTGAGCAAAAATGTGGTCGCTCAGGCGCATGTGCGTGTGTATGTGCGTTTGTACCTCGAAACTTATTCAAATGTTTATTCAAAATTTTTCAAAATTGTGATTGCAGATCAATTTGTTTGTGGTTGGATGCGTTTGTATGTGGAGTTTCAACTGTATACAGTATATATATAAATTCTCTCTTTTTTTGTCACTATTGTTGACTAATTTTGCTGGGTATTCAGCAAACCAACTTCATTTATTTAATATCTTTTTCTCTTTTTTTTAATTTCACATTGTCTTTTTTTCAGTTGTTGTATTCATTAAACATGTGACATACTTAAAGGATTTATATCTTTTATAGAGCAGTCCCTCCAGTTTTCCTCCTTGAGTTTGACCATGCCATATGGTAGTATTAATAATTAATCTTTGTTATGGCTCAAGATTAGAATTTTAGAGGTGAAACCTTATATCTTGGTTGTTTTGCTTTGAATGTGGCCACCCGTTAGCTTTTGAGGGGTATGTTATTACTTAACTTGTAGCTTGTTGCTGGTGGTAGGGGAGAATGAATTCCTTCATTCCTGTACACTCAGCATGTCATTGAAGGTGATTGGTGAGAGAGAGCTTTTGACTCTTATTGTCCATGTGGAGTAGAAAGCCTCTAAAATAAGAACATTGTCATTCCTTCTTCTGCAGTGCCTGAAACATTCACGAAAAGTTTTTCATATATAATCTTGCTTACTACCCTTGTTAGTATAATGCTGATAAGTTTATGATTATCTATTCAATGTGCTTTGCATTGTACAACACCTCACAAGCTTTTCAGACCATTACAGATTTGTTGGTATACTCCTCACCTTTTCTTAGAGTTTTCAGTAGGACTGTTGTATATCTAGTTACCCTTTTCCTCCTCTATCCCTCTTAGTTTGCTCACAAGACTTGAATAAAATATGAAGGTGACAGTTTGTCTCCCCCCCCATTAACATAGATATTGCATTATGTCATCTTTCATGGCATGCATACATTCACAATGAGGTATTATTCTTTCACTGTTCTTTTAGGCAACTGGTTCCATAGGTATTATTTTCATTTATTAGTTTATCACTGGGCAAATGGATTGCCTGAGGAGCTTGCCATATATCCTCTTGTGGATATTTGCTTTGCACATGAAAGTTTTTAGTTACAATTTTGCTGTAAATTTTCCAATTTTATTTGCCATATGGAGAATGTAGGAGTTTTTTATATGCTTTTGCCTGTAAAGTTTGCCCAATTTGTTTGTTGTTGGGAGTATTTAGGAGTATAGACACTTCCCAACTTATGGATGAGTTTTTTTCTGTAATCACTACAAATAAAAAATAGTATGTCAGTGGATAGTCCTTCACCTCCTCCTCTTTCTCTTATTCATAGTTTTTCACCTCCTCCTCTTTCTCTTATTCATAGTTTTTCTTCTTATTCTTTAAATTATTATTATTATTTGTTATTATTATATTTGTCATAATTATTATTATAGTGTCTTCTTATATCTCCTCCTCCTTCTTGTTATCTTCATCTTCATGGTTTTTCTCTTCCTCATATTGATTGTAAAACTCATGAATCATAAGATCATATCACATTGCATTTGGTATATGAAATGATTTTTCCCTTGCATTATTTGACAAACGTTTATAACTATTCTTCTTTATTTTTTTTATATTGCTTATTTTTCGTCACTTTCTTTCAATCTTTAATTCACTTTTGACCATTGGCTCTTGGAATTCATGACTAGTCTTATGATTTTAATGAAGCTATTAACTATTTCAAATAAGTTTTATTATGGCCAACTCTTATTTCAAAGCTGTATCACACTAAGATTCAAAAACATATTTGTGGTATTAAATTTTAATATTTTTATTTCCAGTGAGGGTTGGGAACAGTTAGGTTTGTACGATTATTACAAGGAGAAGAGTCAGGCTGTAAAGAGGAAAGAAGCAGACATTACTGAAGGTTTAGAAGAGGCTTCACGATCCCCTTCACCCGTCATTATTGAACCTCCACCAGAGGAAGAGGAGAAGCCTTCAGACCAACCTCAGAGAAGATACAGGTAGATTGCTGTACTTCCAGTCTTTTCTCATACCTGAATGAGTTCTTTTTTCAAGTGTTATACCTATTCTATTGTCTTATGTTATCTCCTTAATGATCTGGGAACCCTCAAACCTGGTTTTGGAAATTAACTCTGATAATTGCTTGATATTGTTTTTTTTTATATACACCTAGTTCTTACAATACGCGAAGATAGGTTCTCAGAAGTGCCGCATATTGTAATTTTCACATAACTTAACGAGTCATATTCCATAAGAAACAATGATAATGGGCATAGATACGTTCCACAGCCGTACATAGACACTCTATACCAAAGATATAAGAGAAGTAAAACATATTTTATAAGTACATAACAAAGCAGAAAGACCTGTAGTTATTAATATTAACATGCAAATAGTGTACGGTATAAAAGATAGACAGATTTACTGTACAGTAAACAAATTATTGCACTCTATTATGCGGTGGGCAACAGGCATACACTGGGACGTGCATGATGGCGGTGAGCACAAGGATGCAAATGTTTTGCTGCCTCCGTATCAGCTGCAGCACCCTCGCACACTATTTCCCTGTATTCATTCGCATTAAGTGGTAGAAGAGGAGGAGCATGGTGGAAAAGTCCCTCCGAGACAGTCAATTATTTAATGAAATAAAAAATTATGCTTCCAATTTTTTACTTGGGCATTATTTGCAAATTTCATATTTTTTTACTGTTATTTTTTAGGGACGTTATTCCAATTTCGCGGATTACAAGCACGAGTAAAAAGCAAATAAGGTATATATATATATATATATATATATATATATATATATATATATATATATATATATATATATATATATATATATATATATATATATATATATATATATATATATATATATATATATATATATATATATATATATATATATATACAGTGTTGCCTCACTTATCGCGGTAGTTCGGTTCTGGGACCCCGCGCGAACCAGGAAATCCGCGAAGTAGGATCAGCCTATATGTACATAAATATTTTAATATATTTTTACGTTTACACTGTATAAACTGTCCCTGTACTGTTAACATACCACCCTCTACTTCATAGATAACAGCATGCAAGCATAAATTTATATGAAAGTGATAGGAAAACTTACCGTGAATGTGATGATGACGTGACATACTTACTCATTTACAATTATTTTTTCGTTTACGTACTGTATAAACCCTCCCTGCACTGTTAAAAAAACACCCTTTACATTATAAATAACATCAAGCAACGTAAATTATTATGAACGTGATAGATAATATTACGGTGAATGAGGTGATGATGACGTGACATACATATTCATTTACAATTATTTTTTCGTTTACGTACTGTATAAACCCTCCCTGCACTGTTAAAAAAAACACCCTTTACATTATAAATAACAGCAAGCAATGTAAATTTTTAATAAAGTAATAGGAAAGCTTACCGTGAATGTGATGATAATGACGTGACATACATACTCATTTACAATTATTTTTTCGTTTACGTACTGTATAAACCCTCCCTGCACTGTTAAAAAAATACCCTTTACATTATAAATAACAGCAAGCAACGTAAATTTTTATGAAAGTGATAGATAAAATTACGGTGAATGAGGTGATGATGACGTGACATACATACTCATTTACAATTATTTTTTCGTTTACGTACTGTATAAACCCTCCCTGAACTGTTAAAAAAACACCCTTTACATAATAAATAACAGCAAGCAACTTAAATTTTTATGAAAGTGATAGATAAAATCACGGTGAATGAGGTGATGATGACTGACACACATACTCATTTACAATTATTTTTTCGTTTACGAACTGTATAAACCCTCCCTGCACTGTTAAAAAAACACCCTTTACATTATAAATAACAGCACGCAACGTAAATTTTTATGAAAGTGATAGATAAAATTACGGTGAATGAGGTGATGATAACTTGACACACATACTCATTTACAATTATTTTTTCGTTTACGAACTGTATAAACCCTCCCTGCACTGTTAAAAAAACACCCTTTACATTATAATTAACAGCATGCAATGTAAATTTTTATGAAAGTGATAGATAAATTTACGATGAATGAGGTGATGATGAC
This sequence comes from Halocaridina rubra, assembly GCA_037179515.1. Lineage (NCBI taxonomy): Eukaryota > Metazoa > Arthropoda > Malacostraca > Decapoda > Atyidae > Halocaridina > Halocaridina rubra. The sequence continues at coordinate 34,934 of JAXCGZ010011379.1, read as the reverse complement.
GTGACACACATACTCATTTACAATTATTTTTTCGTTTACAAACTGTATAAACCCTCCCTGCACTGTTAAAAAAACACCCTTTACATTATAAATAACAGCAAGCAACGTAAATTTACATTTCCAATAAAAAAATGAAAATACTGAAAAAATTTTGTTTTCAATATTTTAATATTTTTGCATATGCCCATAAAATAAAATAATAATTTATCAAAAAAAAACCCACGATAGAGTGAGAACGCGAACCAATAAACGCGAATAACCGGGGTAACACTGTATATATATATATATATATATATATATATATATATATATATATATATATATATATATATATATATATATATATATATATATATATATATATATATATATATATATATATATATATATATATATATATATATATATATATATAGTGTTGCCTCACTTATCGCGGTAGTTCGGTTTCGGGACCCGGCACGAACCAGGAAATCCGCGAAGTAGGATCCGCCTATATGTACATAGATATTTTAATATATATTTACGTTTACACTGTATAATCCCTCCCTGCACTGTTAAAAAACACCCTTTACATTATAAATAATAGCAAGCAATGTAAATTTTTATGAAAGTGATAGATAAAATTATGGTGAATGAAGTGATAATGACGTGACATACATACTCATTTACAATTATTTTTTCGTTTACGTACTGTATAAACCCTCCCTGCACTGTTAAAAAAACACCCTTTACATTATAAATAACAGCAAGCAACGTAAATTTTTATGAAAGTTATAGATAAAATTACGGTGAATGAGGTGATAATGACGTGACATACATACTCATGTACAATTATTTTTTGTTTACGTACTGTATAAACCCTTCCTGCACTGTTAAAAAAAACACCCTTTACATTATAAATAACACTAAGCAGCGTAAATTTTTATGAAAGTGATAGATAAAATTACGGTGAATAAGGTGATAATGACGTGACATACATATTCCTTTACAATTATTTTTTCGTTTACGTACTATATAAACCCTCCCTGCACTATTAAAAAAACACCCTTTACATTATTAATAACAGCAAGCAACGTAAATTTTTATGAAAGTGATAGATAAAATTACGGTGAATGAGGTGATAATGACGTGACATACATACTCATTTACAATTATTTTTTCGTTTACGTACTGTATAAACCCTCCCTGCACTGTTAAAAAAACATCCTTTACATTATAAATAACAGCAAGCAACGTAAATTTTTATGAAAGTGATAGATAAAATTACGGTGAATGAGGTGATAATAACGTGACATGCATACTCATTTACAAATATTTTTTCGTTTACGTACTGTATAAACCCTCCCTGCACTGTTAAAAAAACACCCTTTACATTATAAATAACAGCAAGCAACGTAAATTTCTATGAAAGTGATAGATAAAATTACGGTGAATGAGGTGATAATGACGTGACATATATACTCAATTACAATTATTTTTTCGTTTACGTACTGTATAAACCCTCCCTGCACTGTTAAGAAAACACCTTTTCCATTATAAATAACAGCAAGCAACATAAAATTTTTATGAAAGTGATAGATAAAATTACGGTGAATGAGGTGATAATGACGTGACATACATACTCTTTTACAATTATTTTTTCGTTTACGTACTGTATAAACCCTCCCTGCACTGTTAAAAAAACACCCTTTACATTATAAATAACAGCAAGCAGCGTAAATTTTTATGAAAGTGATAGATAAAATTACGGTGAATGAGGTGATAATGGCGTGACATACATATTCATTTACAATTATTTTTTCGTTTACGTACTGTATAAACCCTCCCTGCACTGTTAAAAAAACACCCTTTACATTATAAATAACAGCAAGCAACTTAAATTTTTATGAAAGTGATAAATAAAATTATGGTGAAAAAGGTGATAATGACATGACATACATACTCATTTACAATTATTTTTTCGTTTACGTAATGTATAAACCCTCCCTGCACTATTAAAAAAAACACCCTTTTCATTATAAATAACAGCACGCAACGTAAATTTCAATAAAAAAATGAAATTGTTTGCTGTTTACAGTTTAGATAGAGCCCTTTCCTTTTACACTTGGCACCAACAATTGCTTCCATCCCTAGTGATGAAGTTATCATACAGAAATTCTGATTATCCAAGTCAAATTGATGTAAAATGCAACACAACAGAAGGATATCAGAACATCGTCATTTATGACATTATTTTACTATGAATACTTACATAAAAGGGCAATTTTTTGCTGTTTATAGTGTAGATAGAGCCCTTCCATTTTACACCTGGCAGCAGAACACATTAAAGTTGCCAGAAAATTGTCCTTTTCACTCCCCCCTCCCCCCTCCCAACCCAGGGTGGCCCCTTAATTCCCATGTAAACATATGCACATGGCAGCAAGGTGGGAATGTGCCTCCGAGGCAGTTGCTTATTTACTAAAATGAAAATATTTTTTTCTAATTTTTTTGTGCGGGTGTTATTCATATACAGTGTTGCCTCACTTATCGCGGTAGTTCGGTTCCGGGACCCGGCGCGAACCAGGAAATCCGCGAAGTAGGATCCGCCTATATGTACATAGATATTTTAATATATTTTTACGTTTACACTGTATAAGCCCTCCCTGCACTGTTAAAAAAACACCCTTTACATTATAAATAACAGCAAGCAATGTAAATTTTTATGAAAGTGATAGATAAAATTACGGTGAATGAGGTGATAATGACGTAACCTACATACTCATTTACAATTATTTTTTCGTTTACGTACTGTATAAACCCTCCCTGCACTGTTAAAAAAAACACCCTTAACATTATAGATAACAGCAAGCAACGTAAATTTTTATGAAAGTGATAGGAAAACTTACCGTGAATGTGATGATGACGTGACACACATACTCATTTACAATTATTTTTTCGTTCACGTACTGTATAAACCCTCCCTGCACTGTTAAAAAAAGACCCTTTACATTATAAATAACAGCAAGCAACGTAAATTTTTATGAAAGTGATAGATAAAATTACGGTGAATGAGGTGATAATAATGTGACGTGCATACTCATCTACAATTATTTTTTCGTTTACGTACTGTATAAACCCTCCCTACACTGTTAAAAAAACACCCTTTACATTATAAATAACAGCAAGCAACGTAAATTTTTATGAAAGTGATAATTAAAATTACGGTGAATGAGGTGATAATGACGTGACATACATACTCATTTACAATTATTTTTTCGTTTACGTACTGTATAAACCCTCCCTGCACTGTTAAAAAAACACCCTTTACATTATAAATAACAGCAAGCAACGTAAATTTTTATGAAAGTGATAGATAAAATTACGGTGAATGAGGTGATAATAACGTGACATGCATACTCATTTACAATTATTTTTTCGTTTACGTACTGTATAAACCCTCCCTGCACTGTTAAAAAACACCCTTTACATTATAAATAACAGCAAGCAACGTAAATTTTTATGAAAGTGATAGATAAAATTACGGTGAATGAGGTGATAATGACGTGACATACATACTCATTTACAATTATTTTTTCGTTTACGTACTGTATAAACTCTTCCTACACTGTTAAAAAAACACCCTTTACATTATAAATAACAGCAAGCAGCGTAAAATTTTATGAAAGTGATAGATAAAATTACGGTGAATGAGGTGATAATGGCGTGACATACATATTCATTTACAATTATTTTTTCGTTTACGTACTGTATAAACCCTCCCTGCACTGTTAAAAAAGCACCCTTTACATTATAAATAACAGCAAGCAACTTAAATTTTTATGAAAGTGATAAATAAAATTATGGTGAAAAAGGTGATAATGACATGACATACATACTCATTTACAATTATTTTTTTGTTTACGTAATGTATAAACCCTCCCTGCACTGTTAAAAAAACACCCTTTTCATTATAAATAACAGCACGCAATGTAAATTTCAATAAAAAAATTAAATTGTTTGCTGTTTATAGTTTAGATAGAGCCCTTTCCTTTTACACTTGGCACCAACAATTGCTTCCATCCTTAGTGATGAAGTTATCATACAGAAATTCTGATTATCCAAGTCAAATTAATGTAAAATGCAACACAACTGAAGGATATCAGAACATCGTCATTTATGACATTATTTTACTATGAATACTTACATAAAAGGGCAATTTTTTGCTGTTTATAGTTTAGATAGAGCCCTTTCATTTTACACCTGGCAGCAGCACACATTAAAGTTGCCAGAAAATTTTCCTTTTCACTCCCCCCTCCCCCCTCCCAACCCAGGGTGGCCCCTTAATTCCCATGTAACCATATGCACATGGCAGCAAGGTGGGAATGCACCTCCGAGGCAGTTGCTTATTTACTAAAATGAAAATATATTTTTTCTAATTTTTTTGTGCGGGTGTTATTCATGTACAGTGTTGCCTCACTCATCGCAGTAGTTCGGTTCCGGGACCCGGCGTGAACCAGGAAATCCGCGAAGTAGGATCCGCCTATATGTACATAGATATTTTAATATATTTTTACGTTTACACTGTATAAGCCCTCCCTGCACTGTTAAAAAAACACCCTTTTCATTATAAATAACAGCAAGCAATGTAAATTTTTATGAAAGTGATAGATAAAATTACGGTGAATGAGGTGATAATGACGTAACCTACATACTCATTTACAATTATTTTTTCGTTTACGTACTGTATAAACCCTCCCTGCACTGTTAAAAAAAACACCCTTAACATTATAGATAACAGCAAGCAACGTAAATTTTTATGAAAGTGATAGGAAAACTTACCGTGAATGTGATGATGACGTGACACACATACTCATTTACAATTATTTTTTCGTTCACGTAGTGTATAAACCCTCCCTGCACTGTTAAAAAAAGACCCTTTACATTATAAATAACAGCAAGCAACGTAAATTTTTATGAAAGTGATAGATAAAATTACGGTGAATGAGGTGATAATAATGTGACGTGCATACTCATCTACAATTATTTTTTCGTTTACGTACTGTATAAACCCTCCCTACACTGTTAAAAAAACACCCTTTACATTATAAATAACAGCAAGCAACGTAAATTTTTATGAAAGTGATAATTAAAATTACGGTGAATGAGGTGATAATGACGTGACATACATACTCATTTACAATTATTTTTTCGTTTACGTACTGTATAAACCCTCCCTGCACTGTTAAAAAAACACCCTTTACATTATAAATAACAGCAAGCAACGTAAATTTTTATGAAAGTGATAGATAAAATTACGGTGAATGAGGTGATAATAACGTGACATGCATACTCATTTACAATTATTTTTTCGTTTACGTACTGTATAAACCCTCCCTGCACTGTTAAAAAACACCCTTTACATTATAAATAACAGCAAGCAACGTAAATTTTTATGAAAGTGATAGATAAAATTACGGTGAATGAGGTGATAATGACGTGACATACATACTCATTTACAATTATTTTTTCGTTTACGTACTGTATAAACTCTTCCTACACTGTTAAAAAAACACCCTTTACATTATAAATAACAGCAAGCAGCGTAAAATTTTATGAAAGTGATAGATAAAATTACGGTGAATGAGGTGATAATGGCGTGACATACATATTCATTTACAATTATTTTTTCGTTTACGTACTGTATAAACCCTCCCTGCACTGTTAAAAAAGCACCCTTTACATTATAAATAACAGCAAGCAACTTAAATTTTTATGAAAGTGATAAATAAAATTATGGTGAAAAAGGTGATAATGACATGACATACATACTCATTTACAATTATTTTTTTGTTTACGTAATGTATAAACCCTCCCTGCACTGTTAAAAAAACACCCTTTTCATTATAAATAACAGCACGCAATGTAAATTTCAATAAAAAAATTAAATTGTTTGCTGTTTATAGTTTAGATAGAGCCCTTTCCTTTTACACTTGGCACCAACAATTGCTTCCATCCTTAGTGATGAAGTTATCATACAGAAATTCTGATTATCCAAGTCAAATTAATATAAAATGCAACACAACTGAAGGATATCAGAACATCGTCATTTATGACATTATTTTACTAAGAATACTTACATAAAAGGGCAATTTTTTGCTGTTTATAGTCTAGATAGAGCCCTTTCATTTTACACCTGGCAGCAGCACACATTAAAGTTGCCAGAAAATTGTCCTTTTCACTCCCCCCTCCCCCCTCCCAACCCAGGGTGGCCCCTTAATTCCCATGTAACCATATGCACATGGCAGCAAGGTGGGAATGCACCTCCGAGGCAGTTGCTTATTTACTAAAATGAAAATATTTTTTTCTAATTTTTTTGTGCGGGTGTTATTCATGTACAGTGTTGCCTCACTCATCGCAGTAGTTCGGTTCCGGGACCCGGCGTGAACCAGGAAATCCGCGAAGTAGGATCCGCCTATATGTACATAGATATTTTAATATATTTTTACGTTTACACTGTATAAGCCCTCCCTGCACTGTTAAAAAAACACCCTTTACATTATAAATAACAGCAAGCAATGTAAATTTTTATGAAAGTGATAGATAAAATTACGGTGAATGAGGTGATAATGACGTAACCTACATACTCATTTACAATTATTTTTTCGTTTACGTACTGTATAAACCCTCCCTGCAATGTTAAAAAAAACACCCTTAACATTATAGATAACAGCAAGCAACGTAAATTTTTATGAAAGTGATAGGAAAACTTACCGTGAATGTGATGATGACGTGACACACATACTCATTTACAATTATTTTTTCGTTCACGTACTGTATAAACCCTCCCTGCACTGTTAAAAAAAGACCCTTTACATTATAAATAACAGCAAGCAACGTAAATTTTTATGAAAGTGATAGATAAAATTACGGTGAATGAGGTGATAATAACGTGACATGCATACTCATCTACAATTATTTTTTCGTTTACGTACTGTATAAACCCTCCCTGCACTGTTAAAAAAACACCCTTTACATTATAAATAACAGCAAGCAACGTAAATTTTTATGAAAGTGATAAATAAAATTACGGTGAATGAGGTGATAATGACGTGACATACATACTCATTTACAATTATTTTTTCGTTTACGTACTGTATAAACCCTCCCTGCACTGTTAAAAAAAACACCCTTTACATTATAAATAACAGCAAGCAACGTAAATTTTTATGAAAGTGATAGATAAAATTACGGTGAATGAGGTGATAATGACGTGACATACATACTCATGTACAATTATTTTTTCGTTTATGTACTGTATAAACCCTCCCTGCACTGTTAAAAAAACACCCATTACATTATAAATAACAGCAAGCAACTTAAATTTTTATGAAAGTGATAGATAAAATTGTGGTGAATGAGGTGATAATGACGTAACCTACATACTCATTTACAAAATTTTTTTCGTTTACGTACTGTATAAACCCTCCCTGCACTGTTAAAAAAAACACCCTTAACATTATAGATAACAGCAAGCAACGTAAATTTTTATGAAAGTGATAGGAAAACTTACCGTGAATGTGATGATGACGTGACACACATACTCATTTACAATTATTTTTTCGTTCACGTACTGTATAAACCCCCCCTGCACTGTTAAAAAAACACCCTTTACATTATAAATAACAGCAAGCAACGTAAATTTTTATCAAAGTGATAGATAAAATTACGGTGAATGAGGTGATAATAATGTGACATGCATACTCATTTACAATTATTTTTTCGTTTACGTACTGTATAAACCCTCCCTGCACTGTTAAAAAAACACCCTTTACATTATAAATAACAGCAATCAACGTAAATTTTTATGAAAGTGATAAATAAAATTACTGTGAATGAGGTGATAATAACGTGACATACATACTCATTTACAATTATTTTTTCGTTTACGTACTGTATAAACCCTCCCTGCAATGTTAATAAAAACACCCTTTACATTATGAATAACAGCAAGCAACGTAAATTTTTATGAAAGTGATAGATAAAATTACGATGAATGAGGTGATAATGACGTGATATACATTCTCTTTTACAATTATTTTTTCGTTTACGTACTGTATAAACCCTCCCTGCACTGTTAAAAAAAACACCCTTTACATTATAAATAACAGCAAGCAACTTAAATTTTTATGAAAGTGATAGATAAAATTACGGTGAATGAGGTGATAATGACGTGACATACATACTCAATTACAATTATTTTTTTGTTTACGTACTGTATAAACCCTCCCTGCACTGTTTAGAAAACACCCTTTACATTATAAATAACAGCAAGCAACGTAAATTTTTATGAAAGTGATAGTTAAAATTACGGTGAATGAGATGGTAATGACGTGACATACATACTCATTTACAATTATTTTTTCATTTACGTACTGTATAAACCCTCCGTGCACTGTTAAAAAAAACACCCTTTACATTATAAATAACAGCAAGCAACGTAAATTTTTATGAAAGTGATAGATAAAATTACGGTGAATGAGGTGATAATGACGTGACATACATACTCTTTTACAATTATTTTTTCGTTTACGTACTGTATAAACCCTCCCTGCACTGTTAAAAAAAACACCCTTTACATTATAAATAACAGCAAGCAACGTAAATTTTTATGAAAGTGATAGATAAAATTACGGTGAATGAGGTGATAATGACGTGACATACATACTCATTTACAATTATTTTTTCGTTTACGTACTGTATAAACCCTCCCTGCACTGTTAAAAAAACACCCTTTACATTATAAATAACTGCAAGCAACTTAAATTTTTTATGAAAGTGATAGATATAATTATGGTGAATGAGGTTATAATGACGTGACATACATACTCAATTACAATTATTTTTTCGTTTACGTACTGTATAAACCCTCCCTGCACTGTTAAGAAAACACCCTTTACATTATAAATAACAGCAAGCAACGTAAATTTTTATGAAAGTGATAGATAAAATTACGGTGAATGAGGTGATAATGACGTGACATACATACTCATTTACAAATATTTTTTCGTTTACGTACTGTATAAACCCTCCCTGCACTGTTAAAAAAACACCCTTTACATTATAAATAACAGCAAGCAGCGTAAATTTTTATGAAAGTGATAGATAAAATTACGGTGAATGAGGTGATAATGACGTGACATACATATTCATTTACAATTATTTTTTCGTTTACGTACTGTATAAACCCTCCCTGCACTGTTAAAAAAAGACCCTTTACATTATTAATAACAGCAAACAACGTAAATTTTTATGAAAGTGATAGATAAAATTACGGTGAATGAGGTGATAATGACGTGACATACATACTCATTTACAATTATTTTTTCGTTTACGTACTGTATAAACCCTCCCTGCACTGTTAAAAAAACACCCTTTACATTATAAATAATAGCAAGCAACGTAAATTTTTATGAAAGTGATAGATAAAATTACGGTGAATGAGGTGATAATGACGTGACATACATACTCATTTACAATTATTTTTTCGTTTACGTACTATATAAACCCTCCCTGCACTGTTAAAAAAAACACTCTTTACATTATAAATAACAGCAAGCAACGTAAATTTTTATGAAAGTGATAGATAAAATTACCATGAATGAGGTGATAATGACATGACATACATACTCATTTACAATTATTTTTTCGTTTACGTACTGTATAAACCCTCCCTGCACTGTTAAAAAACACCCTTTACATTATAAATAACAGCAAGCAACGTAAATTTTTATGAAAGTGATAGATAAAATTACGGTGAATGAGGTGATAATGACGTGACATACATACTCATTTACAATTATTTTTTCATGTACGTACTGTATAAACCCTCCCTGCACTGTTAAAAAAACACCCTTTACATTATAAATAACAGCAAGCAACTTAAATTTTTATGAAAGTGATAGATAATATTACGGTGAATGAGGTGATAATGACGTGACATACATACTCATTTACAATTATTTTTTCGCTTACGTACTATATAAACCCTCCCTGCACTGTTAAAAACACACCTTTTACATTATAAATAACAGCACGCAACGTAAATTTCAATAAAAAAATGAAAATAATGAAATAAAAATTTTTCAATATTTTAATATTAAAATAAAATAATAAAATAAAATAATAATTTGTCAAAAAAAAAACCGCGATAGAGTGAGAACGCGAACCAAGAAGCGCGAATAACTGAGGTAACTATATATATATATATATATATATATATATATATATATATATATATATATATATATATATATATATATATATATATATATATATATATATATTGTTACCCCGGTTATTCGCGCTTCTTGGTTCGCGTTCTCACTCTATTGCGTTTAATTTTTTTTTTTAATTATTATTTTATTTTATGGGTATACGCAAAAATATTAAAATATTGAAAAAAAAAACATTTTCAGTATTTTCATTTTTTTTTTAAATTTACGTTGCGTGCTGTTATTTATAATGTAAAGGGTGTTTTTTTAACAGTGCAGGGAAGGTTTATACAGTTCGTAAACGAAAAAATAATTGTAAATGAGTATGTGTGTCACGTCATCATCACCTCATTCATGGTAATTTTATCTATCACTTTCATAAAAATTTATGTTGCTTGCTGTTATTTATAATGTAAAGGGTGTTTTTTTAACAGTGCAGGGAGGGTTTATACAGTACGTAAACGAAAAAATAATTGTAAATGAGTATGTATGTCACGTCATTATCACCTCATTCACCGTAATTTTATCTATCACTTTCATAAAAATTTACATTGCTTGCTGTTATTTATAATGTAAGTGGTGTTTTTTTAACAGTGCAGGGAGGGTTTATACAGTACGTAAACGAAAAAATAATTGTAAATAAGTATGTATGTCACGTCATTGTCACCTCATTCACTGTAATTTTATCTATAACTTTCATAAAAATTTACGTTGCTTGCTGTTATTTATAATGTAAAGGGTGTTTCTTTAACAGTGCAGGGAGGGTTTATACAGTACGTAAACGAAAAAATAATTGTAAATGAGTATGTATGTCACGTCATTATCACCTCATTCACTGTAATTTTATCTATCACTTTCATAAAAATTTACGTTGCTTGCTGTTATTTATAATGTAAAGGGTGTTTCTTTAACAGTGCAGGGAGGGTTTATACAGTACGTAAACGAAAAAATAATTGTAAATGAGTATGTATGTCATGTCATTATCACCTCATTCACCGTAATTTTATCTATCATTTTCATTAAAATTTACGTTGCTTGCTGTTATTTATAATGTAAAGGGTGTGTTTTTAACAGTGCAGGGAGGGTTTATACAGTACGTAAACGAAAAAATAATTGTAATTGAGTATGTATGTCACGTCATTATCACCTCATTCACCGTAATTTTATCTATCACTTTCATAAAAATTTACGTTGCTTGCTGTTATTTATAATGTAAAGGATGTTTTTTCAACAGTGCAGGGAGGGTTTATGCAGTACGTAAACGAAAAAATAATTGTAAATGAGTATGTATGTCACGTCATCATCACATTCATGGTAAGTTTTCCTATCACTTTCATAAAAATTTACGTTGCTTGCTGTTATCTATAATGTTAAGGGTGTTTTTTTTAATAGTGCAGGGAGGGTTTATACAGTACGTAAACGAAAAAATAATTGTAAATGATATGTATGTCACGCATTATCACCTCATTCACTGTAATTTTATCTATCACTCATAAAAATTTACGTTGCTTGCTGTTATTTATAATGTAAAGGTTGTTTTTTTAACAGTGCAGGGAGGGTTTATACAGTGTAAACGTAAAAATATATTAAAATATCTATGTACATATAGGCGGATCCTACTTCGCGGATTTCCTTGTTCACGGCGGGTCCCGGAACCGAACTACCGCGATAAGTGAGGCAACACTGTATATATATATATATATATATATATATATATATATATATATATATATATATATATATATATATATATATATATATATATATATATATATATATATATATATATATATATATATATATATATATACACACCTTGATCCTTTTATACGCGATTTTTTTTGTATGCGAAATTGCAATAACGCCCCCCAAAAATAATAGTAAAAATTCTGAATTCGCGAATAATGCCCCCCAATTTTTTTTTTTTTTTTTTTTTTTTTTTTTTTTTTTTTTTTTTTTTTTTTTTTTTTTTTTTACAACAGGATGGCCCAAAAAATTATAAAATAAAACAGCCTTTATTAGACTGTAAAGAGAAACAGATGCAGAGTGTAATGACCTGTCAGATGTGAAGGGATTATAAAAGATGTGTAATGAATATCCAGCTCTCTGCTGGGTTTTAATATACCTCTGCATTACTCTCATGATGTCTATTCTAAAAATTCTCCTTAGATCTTGTTATTATTATTATTATTATTATTATTATTATTATAATTATTATTAATATTAATATCATTATTATTACGAATTTGTAATTAAACCATTATTTTTACAATAAATAATGTAGTTTTGGTTGAATGAACAAGAGTTAATTAAAGATTCTCTCTCTCTCTCTCTCTCTCTCTCTCTCTCTCTCTCTCTCTCTCTCTCTCTCTCTCTCTCTCTCTCTCTCTCTCTCTCTCTCTCTCTCTCTCTCTCTCTCTCTCTCTCTCTCTCTCTCTCTCTCTCTCTCTCTCTCTCGTTTCATTTCACTTACATTAAATTAATTTCCTTTCCACGAATCCTTTGCAATGTCTCTCTTAAACAGGAATTAGGTAGAAATTTTTCATCTTATTATGTAAATACAATTATTGCTTTAGTCTTAATCACGTTCATTACAGTGCTCATTTTAAAGGTAATAAACCTAAGTTTTAATTCGTTTTTTGTAAAGAAATATGAGAGAGAGAGAGTAATTGGATACATTTTATTAATAAATTTGTCATTCAGAAACCAGATACAAATTTGAAAATGGAAGGAGGATGCAAAACACGTGTTCTGAAAATATTAAGAACATAAGAATAGGGGACACTGCAACATGTTTACTGGCACACACGAGGCAGTTCCATTTTTTAATGATATTTTCAGCATGTCTAACCTATTCTATTCTACTCTACTTATTTATTCTATTTTTCTTTTTATGATTTTTCTAATAAACACTAATCTATTCATACCCACCCTGCCTCTGTCATATGTCTATCTAATCTACATTTGAAAGTGTCTAAGGTATTGGCATTTATTATACTACTAGGAATACTCTACGGTACTACCAAGCCAATTTTCACCAATTTCCCTTCTGAACCTAAATTTATCAAGATTAAATCCATTACCCATTACGAGTTCTGGTTTGATCATGAACTTTTAAAACTTTAATAATATCACCCTTGTTAATCCCTTTAAACCATTTATGCACCTCAATCATATCCCCCCTAACTCTGTGCCTCTCTAAAGAATGTAGATTAAGGTTTTTTTTAATCTGTCATATGGTAGATTTAGGCATTGCATAATTAATTTTTTTTTTCGTTTTTTAGTCTTGCTTTGGTTATATATAATTCTTATTTTATCTTTATATACATTTGCAGATAGAGGCTCGTTCTCCTGCATCCTCCTCCTCTTCTACCACATAAGTTACTTGCTCACTGCCACCATGCATGTCCCAGTGTACTATATAACTGTTGCCCACTGCATAATAGAGTAAAGTATAGTTATGTATGTTAATTTCTAGCTGTAAAGTGAATATGAATATCTATTGTATACTCTTAAAAATAGATACAGGGCTTTCTGCTTTGCTATGTAGTAATAAAATATTTTTTTTACTTATCGTATATCTTTGGCATGGTGTGTCTATGTAAGGATTGGAACGTATCTACGCCCTTTATCATTGTTTCCTATGGAAAATAACTCGTTTTTTCACGCGATTTTCCATTTACACGACACTTCTGAGAACCTATCTAGGCGTTATTTTGAGAACAAGGTGTATATATATATACTGTGTATATATATATATATATATATATATATATATATATATATATATATATATATATATATATATATATATATATATATATATATATATATACAGTAATCCCTCGCTATATCGCGGTTCACCTATCGCGAATTCAGTGCATCGCGGTTGTTTTTGGCGAGATTTTTTTTTCTGGGTATATGCGAAAATATTAAAAAAATACAAATTTTCATTATTTTATTGATAAAAAAAATGTATTTCCAAGCCTAAGAATAATAAAACAGTGAGAAATAGTAGAAACACATATATTTGAACATGTAACTCTACACCATAGAAAGTACGATACCGGTATCAGCGTTTCGGAAAACCCAAAGGGTCTCACCTACGTGAGCTAGCATATATTAAAATTTCCAGTAGCTTCATTATTTTATTGATAAAAAAATGTAGTTCGTAGCCTAAGAATAATAAAACGGTACAAAATAGTAAAAAACATAAATACTCACAGTATTACACCATGTAAAATACGATACCGGTATCAGCGTTCCGGAAAATGAAAAGGGTCGCACCTACGTGAGCTAGTACATATTGAAATATTCATTATTTTATTGATAAAACAAGTATTTACTAGCCTAAGAGTAATAAAACAGTAAAAAATAGTAAAAATCATAAATACAAACATATACACTCACAGTATTGCACCATGTGAAATACTGTACGATAGCAAAGGCTCGCACCTACGTGAGATAGTTCATTGAATACTATTGGCTGAAAGGGTGAGAGACGACGAATCACAGAATTGTTTTTCTGTATGTTCTGTATCATGGGGTATGATTGGCATTTTATTTGAAGTTTGGTTCTCCCACCATCTTCCATTGTCTCGCCTCACTCGTTCAGTCTAACTCACATGTGCGCAGTTTGCGTTGTGCTTATTAATATGTTATGCTTCAGGGGTTCCTTTGATAACAGTCTCCTATGCCTCAAAAGGACCCTCTTTAATTTCAAGCGGCTCCTGCAGATCTTCTTTAACGTCTGATTTACAAGAGATTTTCTCTACTGGGGTAGCATCAGTATCATTTCCTTTCCCTTAACAAACTCCTCTTTAATTTCAAGCGGCTTCTGCAAATCTTTATTGACGTCTGATTTACAAGAGATTTCCTCTACTGGGGGAGCATCAGTATCATTTCCTTTGCCTCAACAGACTCCTCTTTAATTTCAAGCGGCTTCTGCAGATCTTCTTTAACGTTTGATTTACAAGAGATTTCCTCTACTGGGGGAGCATTAGTATCTTTTTCACAGTTTTCAATGCCATCCACCTCCATCATAGAAGGAGAAGGAACACAATTGGTTTCTGAATACTGACCTGAATTGAGACCAGTTTCTACAAAGTCCAAAGTATACTGTATTTCAAAATATCACTGATAGGATATTTGGCCTCTCCACTTCCATATTTTTCATAATGATCAAGGGTTTTCATATGTACTGTATATTCAATTCGCTTTGTAACATAGCCACGAGCAAATCAAAGAACTTGGCCTCACACTCGAAAGTCTGCCAGCCATGTATGAACATGTGAAAGCACTCCAACAACTCTCACAAGAACATGATGATAATATGGTTTGTTCAGTGACCTTCTGCAATCTTCTCGACAATGCCATGTCATTACCACCTCATTCACGGTAAGTTTACCTATCACTTTCATATAAATTTACGCCTGCATGCTGTTATTAATAAAGTAAAGGGTGGTTTGTTAACAGTACAGGGAGGGTTTATACAGTACAAACAAATAAACAAACATTTATTTCCATTTTGTACAATGGTTATTCAACATTAATAGTAACTTATAAGTAGACATGTAATTAAACTAATAAATAAGAGGGTAATACATATAGTTAAATTAAATGTAGCTTTCATAGAAAATAATAATGCTATAATAAAAATGTTAATAATAAAGTAGTAAGTATGCCACTAGATACAGGATTGTTATTATCGGCATTATTTCCATATGTGTTTTCCTTACAATGGGAATATTTAGTTCTTAATGAGCAGCAACTATTTGTCCAAAAGAAAACTATATAGTTTGCCTTTGAAAGCTTTGAAGGAGGATGCATTTTTAAGATGCTCTGGAATATTATTCCAGAGTGTTGGCCCTTTGGTAGTGATCATCTTTGAACCTGCTTCTGTGTTTGTTCTGTGAATAAAGAGCTCACTGCTCTGTCTTGTGTTGGTTCCCCTTATATCCCTGACTGCTTTTAAATCAAATAGCCAGCTAGGATAATGATGGTCCAAAATTTTGAATACTAAAATATAAATAGCATAAGCGACCTTATTTTCTGCCCGCAGCCACCCAAGTTTATTGAGAGCTGGTGTGATGTGGTCATATTTTCTTATTCCTCCCAGGGCAACTCGAGCTGCAAAATTAATAAGCTTCTGTATTCTGTTTATCTGAGTCTTAGTGGTAGCTCCCCAAACAGTTGTGCAGTAATTAATGTGACTTAGGGCTAGAGATTCAACAACAGTTATTCGAGTGGTAGTCTCAAAATTGTCTTTTATACGTGATAAGTACATTAATGTTCCTGTAACCTTTTTGCATACTTTATCTATGTGGGAATCAAACAACATGTGGTTATCAAAGTGATTTTGACTGTTTTGCTAGGTGTGATAATATTGTCGCAAAAATTAATTGTTGTGTTTTCTGGAATTTGTGCTATGTGGAACCTTGAACCAATAAATACGCACTATGTTTTACTTTCGTTACTTAACAGCCCAATTTCTTCGTAATAGGTTTTAATTTTTGACTGCGTGTTTTCTGCTCTTAAAGTTAGCTCTGGGAGATTATTAATATCACCACTAAAAAGTAGTTGAGTGTCATCTGCATATTGTACGACTAGACAGAAATGAAAGAAGATAGATCATTTACGTAAATGGAGAAGAAGATAGGACCAAGTACTGATCCCTGTGGAACACCAAATGATGCATTTTTTGGCACATAGATAATGTTGTTAAGACGTATAGACTGTTTACGATTAGATAGATACTCGCTAAACCAGCTTGGATCAATATTTAAGTTAGTACATTTACCCAAAAGAATTTCATGGTTTACACTGTCGAAGGCTTTTAATAAGTCCAATAATACAAGCAGAGATATTTTTTTCATATCTATATTATTATAGATACTATTCGTAACTTTAAGCAGTGCAGTTTCGGTCTGAAACCATGTTGGCTAATACTTAATAGTCTATTTGATTCTAAATATGATATAAGTTGGCATGCAACAATTTTTTCTAATATTGTGGAGAAAATGGGTAGCAGGGAAATGGGACGATAGTTTGTCACATCTTCTCTGTCCCCCTTTTTATGCAGAGGTATTACATGTGATATTTTCCAAGAGTCAGGAAACTTTTTAGTAATAACAATGGAAGTGTTCATAATAGTTAGTATATAGGATGCAATCATGGGTAGAGCATCTTTGATGAACTGAAATGGTATACCATCTGAACCATAAGAGCCAGAGTTTCTTAGGCTCTTTATGGTAAGAATTAGGGTAGCACAATCGATAGGATTTATCTTGAAGTACTCTCTTGTGTTTACATTGGAAGAATTGTCATTTAAGCAATTACTCATATTCACTGAGTTGATGTTTTCTTGATTTTTTTCATATGTATTTTTGCCAACGTTAGCAAAATAGTTATTAAAGTTTTCCGCTGTGTCTTTCAAGTCCGTAATATTTTCATAACTTTCTGAAGTACTCTTTTCATTTGGTATCATGCTTCTTATCACTTTCTATGTTGCTGCTGTATCATGTCTAGAGTCATTAAATTGTTTTTTGTAAAAGTCATTTTTACTTACACTAATAAGAGATCTGACATGTTTCTTTTCTGTTTTATAATGTTCTCGGAGAGTCCGATCATATTTATTTATTTTTAGCTCTTTTTGTATTTGATTTCTGATTTGCATCATATAGGGTGATCCTACTTCGCGGAAATTAGCCTATAGCGGTCGGTCCCGGAACCAAACCCCCACGATAAACGAGGGATCACTGTATATATATATATATATATATATATATATATATATATATATATATATATATATATATATATATATATATATATATATATATATATACCTTGGCTGTTTCCCCCTTTAATTGGGGGGTAGCCGACATCAAAAAAGGAAAACAGTTTGGGGAGAAGTTATTCTCCCCTCTACTCCCCTTCTTCTTTGACGTCTCACAGGAGGTTGGTACAAGGGGGATACATATATACATATATATATATATATATATATATATATATATATATATATATATATATATATATATATATATATATATATATATATATATATATATATATATATATATATATGTATGTATGTATATACAGTGATCCCCCGCTGTATCGCGTTTCTTGGTTCGCGTTCTCACTGTATCGCGGGTTTTATTTGGGAAAAATTATTTTACTTTATTTTTTGGGTATACGCAAATATATTAAAATATTGAAAAAATAAAAATTTGCAGTATTTTCATTTTTTTATTGAAAAAAAAAATTTCATTATTTAATTGATAAAAAGAATTTATTTCCCAGCCTACGAATAATAAAACGGTAAAAAATAGTAAAAATGTAGATATATGTACGTACAGTATAACTCACAGTATTGCATCATGCGAAATAGTGTCCGATAGCGTACAATGTATTGGGGTCACAGCTACGTGAGCTAGCATATATATTTATATTTCCAGTAGTTTCATGATTTTATTGATAAAAAAACGTATTTCTTAGCCTAAGAATAATAAAAGAGTAAAAAATAGTAAAAAGCATAAATACGTACTAACAGTATTGCACCACGTAAAATATGATACCGGTATCAGTGTTTCGGAAAACGCAAAGGCTCTCACCTACGTGACCTAGTGAATATTAAAATTTTCATTATTTTATTGATAAAACAAGTATTTCCTAGCCTAAGAATAATAAAACAGTAAAAAATAGTAAAAAACATAAATACAGTACTAACAGTATTGCACCATGAAAAATACGATACCGGTATCACGTTTCGTAAAACGCAAAGGCTCTCACCTACGTGACCTAGTGAATATTAAAATTTTCAATATTTTATTGATAAAACAAGTATTTCCTAGCCTAAGAATAATAAAACAGTAAAAAATAATAAAAAACATAAAGTACTAACAGTATTGCACCATGTAAAATACGATACTGCTATCAGTGTTTCGGAAAACAAAAATGCTCTCACCTACGTGAGATAGTTCATGGAATGCTATTGGCGTAAAGGTCGGGAGACGACGAATCACTGAATTGTTTTTCAATATGTTCTGTTTCATGGGGTCTGATTGGCTTTTTCATTGCAGTTTGCTTTTCCCTCCAATTTCCAATGTGCCGCCTCACTCGCTCAGTCTAACTCACATGTGCGCCATTCTCGTTGTGCTTATTAATACGTTTTGCTTGTGATTGTGTTTTCACGTGTAATTTAACCTTTGCAATGCCTCCCAAACGTCCTTCACCTTCTAAGGCTTCTGGTAGTCAGCCTAAGCGGCAAAGGAAAATGTTAACCATTGTAGATAAAGTGAAACTCTTAGATATGTTGAAGGAAGGAAAAAGGTTTGTGGATGTCGGCCGCTATTATGGCCTCAATGAATCTACTGTTCGCTACATCAAAAGGGACGAGGCAAAGATCAGGAAAACAGCGAGCATTTCTTTTTATAAATCAGCGAAGAGGGTTGTAACATCCCGCAATAAGGCAGTAGTGCGGATGGAAGCTGCTTTGGCCCTGTGGAGTGCTGATTGCAGAAAGAAAAACATCAGCTTAGATAGCAATATCATACAAACAGAGGCGAAGAAGCTGTACGAGACATTCGCTGCAAATGAACCCGATGACGACAGTGGCGACTGTGGAGAGGAGAGAGAAGAAGATATCGACGACCCACAACCAGGACCCTCCAGCGATTCTCCATCGAGGATACAACCGTTCGTTGCTAGCAAGGGATGGTTCTTCAAATTTCAAAAACGCAATGGCCTAAAATGCGTTTCAGTGCCTGGCGAAGCTGCCTCTGCAGATACAGCTGCCGCAAAAAATTACGTCACGAACGACTTCAAGAAAATTATCGCCGAAGGGGAATATGTTCCTGAGCAAGTCTTCAACATGGATGAGACTGGTTTATTTTGGAAGAAAATGCCATCTCGCACTTGTCTCTTCAAGGACGAAGCTAAAGCCCTGGGATTTAAAGTGCAAAAAGATCGCGTTACCCTCATCATGTGCGGGAATGCTGCGGGCTTCATGTTAAAGCCCGGGCTTATCTACAAGTCAAAGAACCCTAGGGCTTTGAAGAACAAGAATAAGTATCTGCTGCCAGTGTATTGGATGCATAACCCTAAGACATGGATCACGAAAAGCCTCTCATCGGACTGGTTTCACCAATGCTTTATCCCTCAGGTAAACCTTTATCTTGCGGAAAAAGGCCTTGAAATTAAAGTCCTTCTTTTGACGGTGTTCAAGTTGAGTTCCTGCCACCGAATACGACGTCACTGATTCAGCCTATGAATCAAGGCGTTATTCGTGCATTCAAGGCCCTATACCCACGAAATGCCCTTGCAAACCTTGTTGAAGCCATGGATTCTGACAAAGACTTCTCATTGAAGACATACTGGCGTAATTACACGATTGCCACATGCCTACAAAACATTCAGAAAGCAATCAAAGAGATGAAGTCGGCCACAATCAATGCCAGCTGGAAGAAATTGTGGCCCGAAGTCATCCACGACTACAAGGGATTTGCTCCTCACGAAGTGCAGAAGGCGGCAGTTGCGAAAGCTGTGAAGTTGGCTGCATTGCTAAGAGGAGAAGACTTTAAAGATATGACTCCCGAAGATGTGAATGAACTAATTAACTGCCACTCGCAGCCTTTGAGTGATGAAGACTTGGAAGATATGACGAAATCAGCGAGCAAAGAAGAGGAAGAACTTGAGGAAACGCACGAAGAAATTGAAGAACCTGGCCTTACACTCGAACGTTTGGCAGCCATGTATGAACATTTTAAAGCACTCCAACAACTCTCGCATGAATATGACAATAATATGGTTAATTCGGTGACCTTCTGTAATTTTCTCGACGATGCCATGATTCCTTACCATACCATCTTCCAACAAATGAAGAAACAGCGACAGCAAGTCCCCATTACCATGTTCTTCTCCCCAAAAAAGCAGTCGTAAAGCATTTATTGGCTGCGATTCTCCATCGAGGATACAACCGTTCGTTGCTAGCAAGGGATGGTTCTTCAAATTTCAAAAACGCAATGGCCTAAAATGCGTTTCAGTGCCTGGCGAAGCTGCCTCTGCAGATACAGCTGCCGCAAAAAATTACGTCACGAACGACTTCAAGAAAATTATCGCCGAAGGGGAATATGTTCCTGAGCAAGTCTTCAACATGGATGAGACTGGTTTATTTTGGAAGAAAATGCCATCTCGCACTTGAACATTTTAAAGCACTCCAACAACTCTCGCATGAATATGACGATAATATGGTTAATTCGGTGACCTTCTGTAATTTTCTCGACGATGCCGTGATTCCTTACCATACCATCTTCCAACAAATGAAGAAACAGCGACAGCAAGTCCCCATTACCATGTTCTTCTCCCCAAAAAAGCAGTCGTAAAGCATTTATTGGCTGCAAAATAATTTCCTCCGGGGTCAAGAAAGATGATCATCACCTCATTCACGGTAAGTTTACCTATCACGTACATATAAATTTACGTTGCATGCTGTTATTTATAATAATTGTAAAATACCCATGT
Source organism: Halocaridina rubra (assembly GCA_037179515.1). NCBI lineage: Eukaryota > Metazoa > Arthropoda > Malacostraca > Decapoda > Atyidae > Halocaridina > Halocaridina rubra. Next base: position 13,158 of record JAXCGZ010011379.1, on the reverse strand, counting down.
ACACGAGTATAACATGTAATTACCACTTCATTTACCGTAATTGTATTATCACTTTCATGTAAATTTACGTTGTTTGCTGTTATTTATAATGTAAAGGGTGTTTTTTTTTAACAATGCAGGAAGGGTTTATACAATACATAAACGTAAAAATAATTGTAAAATACCTATGTACATGAGTATGTCATGTAATTACCACTTCATTCACCGTAATTTTATCTATCACTTTCATGTAAATTTACGTTGCATGCTATTATTTATTATGTAAAGGGTGTTTTTTTAACAGTGCAGGGAGGGTTTATACAGTACGTAAACGTAAAAATAATTTTAAAATACCTATGTATGTCACATCATCATCACCTCATTCACAGTAAGTTTTCCTATCATTTTCGAAAAATTTACGTTGCTTGCTGTTATTTATAATGTAAAGGGTGTTTTTTTAACAGTGCAGGGAGGGTTTATACAGTACGTAAACGTAAAAATAATTGTAAAATACCTATGTATGTCCCGTCATTATCACCTCATTCACGGTAAGTTTTCCTGTCACTTTCATAAAAATTTACGTTGCTTGCTGTTATTCATAATGTAAAGGGTGTTTTTTTAACAGTGCAGGGAGGGTTTATACAGTACGTAAATGTAAAAATAATTGTAAAATACCTATGTACATGAGTATGTCATGTAATTACCACTTCATTCACCATAATATTATCTATCACTTTCATATAAATTTACGTTGCATGCTGTTATTTATGAAGTAAAGGGTGGTTTGTTAACAGTACAGGGAGGGTTTATACAGTGTAAACGTAAAAATAAATTAAAATATCTATGTACATATAGGCTGATCCTACTTTGCGGTTTTCCTGTCTCGTGCCGGGTCCCGGAACCGAACTACTGCAATAAGGGGGGGATTACTGTATACACCTAGTTCTTGGATTAACTCGAAGATAGGTTCTCAGAAGTGACGTGTAATGTAAAAATCGCATTATGTAACAAGTCATTTTCCATAAAAAAAAATGATAATGGGCATAGATATGTTTCACTTGAACGACTGAATCAGTTGAGCTCACCACAACACCTCATACCACTCTCCAACACTTGCTTCCATCCCTAGTGATGAAGTTATCGTACAGAAACGCTGATTATCTAAGTCAAATTTATGTAAATTGCAACACAATGAAAGGACATCAAAATATCGTCATTTATGACGTTATTTTACTATGAATACTTACATAAAAGGGCAATTTTTTGCTGTTTATAGTTTAGATGGAGTCCTTTCCTTTTATATTTGGCACCAATACTTGCTTTCATCCCTAGTGATGAAGTTATCGTACAGAAACGCTGATTATCTAAGTCAAATTGATGTAAAATGCAACGCATCAAAGGATATCAAAACATTGTCATTTATAACATTATTTTACCTTGAATACTTGCATAAAAGGGCAATTGTTTGCTGTTTATAGTTTAGATAGAGCCCTTTCCTTTTACACTTGGCACCAACAATTGCTTCCATCCCTTGTGATGAAGTTATCATACAGAAATTCTGATTATCCAAGTCAAATTGATGTAAAATGCAACACAACAAAAGGATATCAGAACATCGTCATTTATGACATTATTTTACTATGAATACTTACATAAAAGGGCAATTTTTTGCTGTTTATGGTTTAGATAGAGCCCTTTCATTTTACACCTGGCAGCAGCACACATTAAAGTTGCCAGAAAATTGTCCTTTTCACTCCCCCCTCCCCCTCCCAACCCAGGGTGGCCCCTTAATTCCCATGTAAACGTATGCACATGGCAGCAAAGTGGGAATGTGCCTCCGAGGCAGTTGCTTATTTACTAAAATGAAAATATTTTTTTCTAATTTTTTTGTGCGGGTGTTATTCATGTACAGTGTTGCCTCACTTATCGCGGTAGTTCGGTTCCGGGACCCGGCACGAACCAGGAAATCCGCGAAGTAGGATCCGCCTATATGTACATAGATATTTTAATATATTTTTACGTTTACACTGTATAAGCCCTCCCTGCACTGTTAAAAAAACACCCTTTACATTATAAATAACAGCAAGCAATGTAAATTTTTATGAAAGTGATAGATAAAATTACGGTGAATGAGGTGATAATGACGTAACATACATACTCATTTACAATTATTTTCTCGTTTACGTTCTGTATAAACCCTCCCTGCACTGTTAAAAAAAACACCCTTAACATTATAGATAATTACAGCAAGCAACGTAAATTTTTATGAAAGTGATAGGAAAACTTCCCGTGAATGTGATGATGACGTGACACACATACTCATTTACAATTATTTTTTCGTTCACGTACTGTATAAACCCTCCCTGCACTGTTAAAAAAAAACCCTTTACATTATAAATAACAGCAAGCAACGTAAATTTTTATGAAAGTGATAGATAAAATTACGGTGAATGAGGTGATAATGACGTGACATACATACTCATTTACAATTATTTTTTCGTTCACGTACTGTATAAACCCTCCCTGCACTGTTAAAAAAACACCCTTTACATTATAAATAACAGCAAGCAACGTAAATTTTTATGAAAGTGATAGATAAAATTACGGTGAATGAGGTGATAATGACGTGACATACATACTCATTTACAATTATTTTTTCGTTTACGTACTGTATAAACCCTCCCTGCACTGTTCAAAAAACACCCTTTACATTATAAATAACAGCAAGCAACGTAAATTTTTATGAAAGTGATAGATAAAATTACGGTGAATTATGTGATAATGACGTGACATACATACTCATTTACAATTATTTTTTCGTTTACGTACTTTATAAACCCTCCCTGCACTGTTAAAAAAAACACCCTTTACATTATAAATAACAGCAAGCAACGTAAATTTTTATGAAAGTGATAGATAAAATTACGGTGAATGAGGTGATAATGACGTGACATACATACTCATTTACAATTATTTTTTCGTTTACGTACTGTATAAACCCTCCCTGCACTGTTAAAAAAACACCCTTTACATTATAAATAACAGCAAGCAACGTAAATTTTTATGAAAGTGATAGTTAAAATTACGGTGAATGAGGTGATAATGACGTGACATACATACTCATTTACAATTATTTTTTCGTTTACGTACTGTATAAACCCTCCCTGCACTGTTAAAAAAACACCCTTTACATTATAAATAACAGCAAGCAACGTAAATTTTTATGAAAGTGATAGATAAAATTACGGTGAATGAGGTGATAATGACGTGACATACATACTCATTTACAATTATTTTTTCGTTCACGTACTGTATAAACCCTCCCTGCACTGTTAAAAAAACACCCTTTACATTATAAATAACAGCAAGCAACGTAAATTTTTATGAAAGTGATAGATAAAATTACGGTGAATGAGGTGATAATGACGTGACATACATACTCATTTACAATTATTTTTTCGTTTACGTACTGTATAAACCCTCCCTGCACTGTTCAAAAAACACCCTTTACATTATAAATAACAGCAAGCAACGTAAATTTTTATGAAAGTGATAGATAAAATTACGGTGAATTATGTGATAATGACGTGACATACATACTCATTTACAATTATTTTTTCGTTTACGTACTTTATAAACCCTCCCTGCACTGTTAAAAAAAACACCCTTTACATTATAAATAACAGCAAGCAACGTAAATTTTTATGAAAGTGATAGATAAAATTACGGTGAATGAGGTGATAATGACGTGACATACATACTCATTTACAATTATTTTTTCGTTTACGTACTGTATAAACCCTCCCTGCACTGTTAAAAAAACACCCTTTACATTATAAATAACAGCAAGCAACGTAAATTTTTATGAAAGTGATAGTTAAAATTACGGTGAATGAGGTGATAATGACGTGACATACATACTCATTTACAATTATTTTTTCGTTTACGTACTGTATAAACCCTCCCTGCACTGTTAAAAAAACACCCTTTACATTATAAATAACAGCAAGCAATGTAAATTTTTATGAAAGTGATAGATAAAATTACGGTGAATGAGGTGATAATGACGTGACATACATACTCATTTACAATTATTTTTTCGTTTACGTACTGTATAAACCCTCCCTGCACTGTTAAAAAAACACCCTTTACATTATAAATAACAGCAAGCAACGTAAATTTCTATGAAAGTGATAGATAAAATTACGGTGAATGAGGTGATGATGACATGACTTACATACTTATTTACAATTATTTTTTCGTTTACGTACTGTATATACCCTCCCTGCACTGTTAAAAAAACACCCTTTACATTATAAGTAACAGCAAGCAACGTAAATTTTTATGAAAGTGATAGATAAAATTACGGTGAATGAGGTGATGATGACGTGACACACATACTCATGTACAATTATTTTTTAGTTTACAAACTGTATAAACCCTCCCTGCTCTGTTAAAAAAGCACCCTTTACATTATAAATAACAGCACGCAACGTAAATTTCAATAAAAAAAATGAAAATACTGAAAAAAAAAATTTTCAATATTTTAATATTTTTGCATATACCCATAAAATAAAATAATAATTTATCCAAAAAAAAAACGCGATAGAGTGAGAACGCGAACCAAAAAGCGCGAATAACGGGGGTAACACTGTATATCGCATTTTTTTACTATTATTTTTTGGGGGCGTTGTTCAAATTTCTCGTATTTTGAAAATGCATAAAAGGCGAGCTGAGTATATATATATATATATATATATATATATATATATATATATATATATATATATATATATATATATATATATATATATATATGGTAAAATTGCATTATAGGACCACCTCAATTTTCCAATTGAAATAATTTTTTTTTTTGTAGTTTTTTATGTGTTTTGAACGAATCTGAGCTTTATTTTTACCTATTTTAACCTAACCTAACTTAACCTAACCTGAAAACAGAGGTGGTCCTATAATGCAATAATACCATATATATATATATATATATATATATATATATATATATATATATATATATATATATATATATATATATATATATATATATATATATATATATATATAGCACATTACATATGTGAAAACATGAATCATTTTTTACCCCGACCGGGACTCGAACCTAGGACTTATGATTACTAAGTCAATGATTCATATATATATATATATATATATATATGGTAGTATATGTGCTCTTTTGAGCAAATGTTAATGATTACTTATGAAAGTGAGCTATATTTAAAGTTGGCACTCTTTTCCTGTTTTCTGTGGCTACCCTTGTTACCCTGTCTGGAAAAAGCAGTAGGAGTGTACATGGAAATCACTGTTACAGTCTTCGTGGTATCTATTAGCTCTACCTTTTTTTATTACTTACCTTAAAGCCCAGCAAATGTCATTTCTACTTTATATTGAAATATTTTGCCAGCCCCATTTTGCTCTTTATTATTTTTTCAGGTTCCATATAAGTGTGGCTTAAATATACTATTTCTATTAAATCAGTTTTTGCTATATTCTTAGAATATCTTCCTGATTAGATTGAGTGTAATTACCTTCTGCTTGAAATAAAAATTTTGTTATCTCGTGTAAATGGGAATATTAAAGTTGGATTTAGTTTATTGTTTTTGGAGTCATGATTCATTCCCTGCAAAACCAGGTAATAATTCAAGTATTTTTTTTTCTTTTTTTGTCTTTAGTTCCTTAACTGCATCCAAATAATTTTGCTGGCAGAACTACATCAGTCCTTTTTCAGGATTTTTTCGAAAACTTTCATAATATCAAGTCAATTAATTTGTCTTAGGTTTGTACTGTCTGGGGTGCTGTGCAACAGGAGAATAGGGATTAAGTTGAGGGGTAAAGTGCATAAGACAGTTGTGAGACCTGCGATGATGTATGGAGCAGAGGCATGGGCAATAAAGAAGACACAAGAGAAAAAACTGGATGTGGCAGAGATGAGGATGTTGAGATGGATGTGTGGGGTGACAAGAAGCGATAAGATCAGAAACGAGGTAATTAGAGGTACCTCGAGAGTTAGAGAAATATCAGATAAGACACAAGAAAGTAGACTAAGATGGTATGGTCATGTCATTACGAGGGATGAACAGTATGTTGGGAGGAGGGTGCTGGAAATGGATATACATGGTAGGAGAGGGAGGGGGAGACCAAAGTGTAGGTGGATGGATTGCATCAATGACGACATGATGTCTAAAGGATTGTTGGGTGATGAGGTATGGGACAGGAACATATGGAGAACACTGGCCAGAAACATCGACCTCACATAAAAGTGGGAAAAGATGTAGGCGAAGAAGAACTTGTCTTAGGTTTGGACAAAATGGAAAATGATTACTTAACTTTAGAAACATATTAATTTTTCTGTGCAATTATTTACAGCATAATAGTTTATTTATTAATTGTTCCAAGTACAATAAAGGGAAGTTAGATTTTCCAGTATACCATGCAAAGTGAGCATGAATATTGTGTATTAGTATTCATTAGAAAATGATTGCTCGTAAAAGTTGTAAGTTGAGAATGAAGAATATGGTTTCATGCTTGTTGAGGGCTACATAGGCCAAGTTTTTGCCTTGCAGAATATTTTGTGAGTGGTGTGAAATTCAAGCCAATATTTTCTTTGACCTGTGAGCTATGCTTTCTTTGTGGAATGATCAGTTTTAATAGTTATCTCTGTCGAAAATGAGCAGTATACAGTTAATGGTATGTTTCATTTATAGATAGAGAAACTTCTTAAAGTGTTAAGGTGACATATTACATACAATGGGGGTTGAATGAAATCCACTGAAGGAATGGAAAGGATGCAATGTAAAGTTATAAAGATTGCATACTGTGACCTTTACTAATGAAGCTATCAAATATGTTTTTTACCCTCAACCTTGAATCCACATCCTATTGTAGTTAGGAAAGCAACGACAACTGTTACAAAATTAAAGTAGTAGCAAGACTTGTCTTTTTCCTGACAGTTATTTTATGGCAGAATGAAAAATGTAGGAAGTTTAAGGGCAGAATTCCTTTCTCTACACTACCAGGGATAATCCTTTTAAGTGCCATTATGACACATGGAATACTGGGTGGAAGTCCATCTCTGTTATCATGAGGGTTAAAAATTTGAGAAGTGGAGACTTGATTTGGACATGGGGTCTACAGTATTGGAGATGCTTTTATGAAAGTAAACAACTCTCTGTGTGCTCCGTTCGCTATCCTTTCAATGGAATCAGAAGCAAAACCGCACAGGCAGCGATTCTACAAGATGGTGTATGATTGAAAGAATCTAATAGCTGTTAAACTCTATAGTTAGAAGAAGAATTGCAGTACAAATGGTGATGTGGGAGCCATTAGTGTTGGTGTTATGATTGAGAAATAAGACAATTCAACATTTTGGAAGTGAACATGAAAGCAGTTAGTAGTCTGCAGTTAAAGATGCAGCACAAAGAGTGGAAGAGGAACTGAGAGATTCAATCTTTTGAGTATAGCATGAAAGTAGTAATAGTGATACCTACATCAACAATTTATTTAAATTGTAATGCTCACTGATGCAACAAACCATGCTACTGTTCTTATTTATGTGATGAATATATTTTATGAAACTTAAATCCAAGATTAGATGAAATAAAGAAATATAGAGGTTTTAAAGAATAAAATTATAGTAGGAAAGAAGAAATTGCAAGGTGTGAAAGTATGGACAGATATCAGCTGATATGTCCCTTAAAAGTAGATGCATAGTAATAGGCATAGAAGACGTGCTGGAAGTTAATTCCAAAGAGTAGCTGAAGGAGGAGAGAAGCTAGCATCAGATTGCATAAGTCTGTATTTTATGCAACATTAGAAGCTTGTGATTCTACTAAATGCTAAATGTTTTAAGTTATAGATAGAGGCAATGGGACACAGCTCTTTAATTAAGCAGAAACTCATTCAAAATAATATATTTAGTATTCAGAATACAAGGAAAGTTAGCAATACAGAGTAAGAGATTTGAAATCACTTAACAGAGCTGATGAGGAAGTAACAAGAAATGTGTCCTTATAGACAAGTTCGTCAAAATAAACTTAAGAAATGCTTAGACGTGAGAACAGTACTCATATAAATGGAAGTATTTGTCTCTTTACAATCAGGACAACTGCTCAAGAGAAATTAGTTATGCATGCAAAGAGGAGTACAGATTTTTAAATAAAGATGGCTATTTCAGTTACAGAGGCTTCCAAGAAAGATTTAGAATTGTTGATTTATGTTCAGTCTTTAAAATGTTAAAGGAAAGGAATTTTTGGGTAATACTGGTTAGTAATTTGCCATGGCATCAGCTGCCCATTGAAATACTACAACTGAAGGTATTTGGACTTAAATAGGACTGGCCTTGATAGCTCCAGGTTGAGTCTTCCTTCAGGCACGGTTCTTTCCTTATGTCTACATCTACATCGAATATTCTGGCATATTCGTTACACATCTCTCACTCTCTCGTTACATTTGACAAGTCAGTGTTTCTTTTTACTCTCATTTTGATTATAATAATGGAAGGTCCATAGCTTATGGCCCCCCAGTATCCAGCAAAGAAGGGTGCAGAAATCTCTGGGGAAATTGTTGACTCCACTAGTGGCATGAGGGTAGACATGCTTGCTGGTAGTAATGGTGCTGCCCTTAACCTAGCACCCTCTCCTGCTTCTTTCACTCCACTTGTCTAACATCCGTGGTCTGAACTCCAATCTTTGGTTTGTGGAACAGCACCTGGGTACATTCCTCCCAAACCTCCACTTCTCTCTGAAACCCAGCTGTTTAGCCATGCTTACCTTGACCCATTCCAAATCTGTCACTATAATCTGCATTTTTGTTTCTGTCACAAAGTTGGGGTCCGTGCCTACCGCAACATTAACACTCCTATTGTAAGGCTTATGGACTTTGAATATCCTGACTTTGATTTTCTCTGCCTGAAGACCTATATCTCCACTACCACTATATTTCTTTGCTTCTGTTACTGCTCTCCTAACTCTACTGAATGTGTGTCCTTTGAATATCTCTCCTCTTGCCATAAGTTCCTGCCATCTTCGCACCCACTTGCTGAAGTTCTCTAAATAGGAGACTTCAATATATACCACAGTAAGTGACTTCATTCTTCTCACACAGATGTGGGAGGAGGTGAGGCATTTGCTTTTTTTAATAACTTATGATCTGAAGCAGATTATCAAACATCATGCTAAAGTTCCCAGTCGCCACAAACATGCAGCTAACACTTTTGACTTGTTTTGTACCGCTAATCCTTCTAACTACTCTTATTCTGTGCTTTCCCATCTTGATAAATCTTACCACTCTTCGATATCAGTCTCTTCCATTTTCGCTCCCCCTCCATTAATTCCTCCTGGTCGGTGCCACCTTTGACACTTTGTGTGTACCCAATATAACAATTTGTGTAACTATCTCTTTGACATCCCATGGGATGATTACTGCTTTTGGACCTGCAATCCTGTTCAAGTAGCCCTAAAAGTTGCCAAGGTCATAACTCAGGGAAGGGAGGTGTTTATACCCTCCTCTGTAAAAACTTTTTCTCCCCCTAATCCTTAGTTTGACTGACCTGCTGCCTGGCTATTCAGGCCAGGAATTGGGCATACCAATCACACCAAGTCTTTCCTTCTGATTTAACTCACTCTGCTTTTATTACAGCTAAGAATTGTTGCACTGCTCATACTCGAAGGTCTAAAGCTTCCTATTTAAGAAAGAAAGTTGATGACCTTAACTCCTCTCCCATTGATAAATGTTTCTTGTCCTTAGCCAAACACCTCTCCAAAAACTTCAGTAACCCAAGCTTTCCCCCTTTTATTCATCCTAATAGTTCTATAGCTTGCTTTCCCACTGACAGAGCCACTCTCTTTGGCTCTCCTTTTTCTGCCAGCTCTTCTGTAAGCAGTTCCAGTGCACCTGTCCCTCATACTTTACCCTTCTCTAATCCTGTGCCCTCCCTTATTCTTTCCTCACACAAAGTCCATAAGCTTCTTCGCTCACTAAAGACAAACAAGGCATCCAGTCCCGATGGTATCTCTGTAAGGTTCCTTAAGAAGTTTGCAGATGAACTGGCTCCCGTGCTTTGCCACCTTTTTCGCCTCGTTCACTTAACCAATCCTACATCTCGAAAGCATGCTCTACTTCGACCTGATCCTAAAAAGGGTGACCACTCTTATCCTTCAAACTACCATCCTATTGCTTTAACCAATGCTATTGCTAAAGTATTTGAAAATTTTCTCAATTTTCACATCTTGAAACATCTGGAATCTCATTCGCTTATCTTTGATCACCAATTCGTCTTCCGCAAGGAAAGATCCACTTTTGATCTCCTGTCCTATCTTACTTATGTATGGTCATCTTCTGTGAGGATCTATGGGGAATCGTTTGTCTTTGTCATGATATCTCTAAGGTTATTGACAGATTCTGGCACAAGGCTCTGTTGGTCAAACTCCCTACTTATGGCTTTACCCCTTCTCTCTGTTCTCTGATTTTCAGTTTTCTTTCTAACCGTCTTATGTCTGTGGTTGTTGACGATGCAACATCTAGCTCCCCCTATACCGGTGGTGTTCCACAGGGCTCTGTTTTTTCTTTCCATCAGCCTCCATCCTCCTCTCTCCTCCACGCCTTTGCCGACGATTTTACCCTTCATTTTTCCTCTGCCCTCTCTTTACAACCTTCATCTGCTACTTATAATTATTCTCATACCACTCTTTCTTCTACTCTCAACTCCAATTTGCTTAGGGTATCTGAGTGGGGAACCCAAAATTTATCAAAATTTAATGCCTCCAAGTCGCAGTTTATGGATTTCTCTATATCTTCTTCTCATCCTCATAGCCCCATTGTCTTCAAAAGTAACGAAATTTACCCTTTTAATTCTATTAACATTTTAGGAATCTAGACAGCCTCTAACTTGTCTTGGAGGAGTCAAATAATCTAACCTTCTGAGGCTGCTTCCAAAACTTGGGGGTTCTGTTTTATTTTTGCTGTCACTTTTCCTCTTTCCAATTAATTAAAATCTATAAAGGTCCCATCTGTCCCTGCTTAGAATACTGCTTGTACATCTTGGGTACTTCATATACGTATCTCCTTGATAGGGTTGAATCTAAGGCAGTCATCTATGACCCTTCTCTAACTTTTAATCTGCATTTTCTTTTTCGTAGCAGTAAGATATCCCATTCTCTTTTCTATTACTATTACTTCCATTGCTGCTGTGACGAGTTAGCTAGTAGCATCCCTCTCTCACTTCTGAGGCCACATACCATTTTTCAGGCAGCCTTGTCTCACAGGTACTGTGTGGAGATTTGCAGTTCGCAGATTGGGGGTGCAGTGATTGCTTCTTCCTATCCACCTCAGGACCAGAACTCTCTTCCTCCTTTTGTCTTTCCTAATTCTTATAACCTATCTTCCTTCAAAATGTGGATATATCATCATCTCAGGGCCTAATCCTACCACATTTCCAGGTCCTCAATACTTCGACTGTTCTTTCAGCCTGCCCTTTTCGTATTGTGTATCATTCCCTTATTTAAGCCTTGTCTTTAAATTTCTACATTTTCTTCATCTTAATATTATCTTGGTGCCCAGGCCAAATATATATATATATATATATATATATATATATATATATATATATATATATATATATATATATATATATATATATATATATATATATATATATATATATATATATATATATATATATATATATATATATATATATATATATATATATATATATATATATACAGTGGTGACCCCAACCCACGAACTTAATCTGTTCCCAAAACCTTTTTGGGTGGATTCATTTTTCCCATTGATAAGCATGTAAATTCAAATAATCCTATCCTGATCACAATAAATATTCATTTTAAAATTTTTTATTCTCTAAAAACATGAAATATAATACAGGTTAAATGTTTTTCATCTTTAAAAGGAAAATTATATTAATAATAGAAAGGAATGCTACTCTATTAAAGTAAAACATTTACATATTCAGGTATACAGTATACACTAGTTGATACCCAGTATAAAATAGCAAAGTCCAACACTTAGAAAAATTTGCTACATTCTCCCACTAATAACAAATACAGTAGGAAAGAGTACATTCTGTAGATAGAAATACAATAATGTAGGTAAGAAACAGTACTGTATTTACCTTTGTGCATGATTGTTGCTGGCATACATGAATGGTTAAGGAGGAGGTGGACTAATTGTTGGAAGGAGAGTCCCAATATCGCAAACACTTTTAACTTTCTTAGGAGCCATAATAAGGGCTATATGAAAGGTAGAACAATGGAAAATAAAGCAAGAACTATGAAAAAACCACACAGCGCGGGCACCAATGCAGAACTTAGAGCAGGCAAGTGGGACAGGAAGAAGAACATCAGCTTAGACACCAATATCATACAAACAAAGGCGAAGAAACTATATGAGACATTCGCTGCAAACGAACCCGACAACGACAGTGGCAACCGTGAGGAGGAGGTGAGAGAAGAAGACATCGACGACCCACAACCAGGACCCTTCAGCCATTCTCCGCAGAGGAAGCAATCGTTCGTTGCAAGCAAGAGATGGATCGTCAAATTTAAAAAACGCTTTGGCCTAAAGAGTATTTCAGTGCATGGTGAAGCTGCCTCTGCAGATACAGCTGCAGCTGAAGAATATGTAAAGAACGACTTCAAGAAAATTATTGAGGAAGGCGCATATGCTCTTGAGCAAGTGTTTAACATGGTTGAGACTGGGTTATTTTGGAAGAGAATGCCGTCTCACACTTTTCTCTTCAAGGAAGAAGCTAAAGCCCCGGGATTTAAAGCGCACAAAGACCTCGTTACCCTCGTCATGTGCGGGAATGCTGCGGACTTCATGTTAAAGCCCGGGCTTATCTACAAGTCTAAGAACCCTAGGGCTTTGAAGAATAAGAATATGAATCTGCTGCCAGTGTATTGGATGCATAGCCCTAAGGCCTGGATCACGAAAAGCCTCACATCGAACTGGTTTCACCAATGCTTTATCCCTCAGGTCAAAGTTTATCTTGCAGAGAAGGGCCTTGAATTTAAAGTCCTTCTTTTGATGAATAATGCTGGTGGCCACGCAAGTGATCTCCAATATGACGGTGTTCAAGTAGAGTTCCTGCCACCGAATACGACATCACTGATTCAGCCTATGGAT
>JAXCGZ010011378.1:167500-179320 GCA_037179515.1 Halocaridina rubra | reverse complement strand
TTCTCTAAAATATTAGAAAAAATTGTTGCATGCCAACTTATGTCATATTTAGAATCAAATAGACTACTAACGATTAGCCATCATGGTTTCAGACCAAAACTCTCGACGGAAACTGCACTGCCCAAAGTTACGAATAGTATATATAATAATATAGATATGAAAAAAAAATATCTATACTAATTTTGTTAGACTTATCAAAAGCCTTCGACAGTGTAAACCATGAAATTCTTTTAAGTAAATGTATTAACTTAAATATTGATCCAAGCTGGTTTAGCGAGTATCTATCTAATCGTAAACAGTCCATACGTCTTAACAACATTATCTCTGTGCCAAAGGATGTATCATTTGGTGTTCCACAGGGATCAGTACTTGGTCCTATCCTCTTCTCCATTTACGTAAATGATCTATCTTCTTTCATTTCTGACTGTCTAGTCGTACAATATGCAGATGACACTCAACTACTCCTTAGTGGTGATATTAATAACCTCCCAGAGCTAACTTTAAGAGCAGAAAACACTCTGTCAAAAATTAAAACCTATTTTCAAGAAATTGGGCTGTTAATTAACGAAAGTAAAACACAGTGCATATTTATTGGTTCAAGGTTCCACATAGCACAAATTCCAGAAAACACAACAATTAATTTTTGCGACAATATTATCACACCTAGCAAAACAGTCAAAAACCTAGGAATTCACTCTGATAACCACATGTTGTTTGATTCCCACATAGATAAAGTATGCAAAAGGTTACAGGAACATTAATGTACTTATCACGTATAAAAGACAATTTTGAGACTACCACTCTAATAACTGTTGTTGAATCTCTAGCCCTAAGTCACATTAATTACTGCACAACTGTTTGGGGATCTACCACTAAGACTCAGATAAACAGAATACAGAAGCTTATTAATTTTGCAGCTCGAGTTGCCCTGGGAGGAATAAGAAAATATGACCACATCACACCAGCTCTCAATAAACTTGGGTGGCTGCGGGCAGAAAATAAGGTCGCTTATGCTATTTATGTTTTTGTATTCAAAATTTTGGACCATCATTATCCTAGCTGGCTATTTGATTTAAAAACAGTCAGGGATATAAGGGGAACCAACACAAGACAGAGCAGTGAGCTCTTTATTCACAGAACAAACACAGAAGCAGGTTCAAAGATGATCACTATCAAAGGGCCAACACTTCGGAATAATATTCCAGAGCATCTTAAAAATGCATCCTCCTTCACAGCTTTCAAAGGCAAACTATATAGTTTTCTTTTGGACAAATAGTTGCTGCTCATTAAGAACTAATTATTCTCATTGTAAGGAAACAAATATGGAAATGATGCCGATAATAACGATCCTGTATCTAGTGGCATACTTACTACTTTATTATTAACATTATTGTTAACATTTTTATTACAGCATTATTATTTTCTATGAAAGCTACATTTAATTTAACTATATGTCTAACCCTCTTATTTATTAGTTTAATTACATGTCCACTTATAAGTTACTATGAATGTTGAATAACCATTGTACAAAATGGAAATAAATGTTTTGATTTGATTTGATTTTGATTTGAAAAGTACGAATCTAAACGAAACATTCGCTGATAGCATAGAAGCTTTCATGACGTCACTTAGGTATATTTTTTTATATTTCGATGACGCAATACACCGCATAATTCAGGGATTGCAAATGTGGATGACGCAATACACCGTGTTATTCAGGGATTGCAAATGTGGATGACGCAATACACCGTGTTATTCAGGGATTGCAAATGTGGATGACGCAATACACTATGTTATTCAGGGATTGCAAATGTGGATGACGCAATACTCCGTGTTCTTCAGGGATTGCAAATGTGGATGACGCAATACACCCTGTTATTCAGGGATTGCAAATGTGGGTGACGCAATACACCGTGTTATTCAGGGGTTGCAAATGTGGATGACGCAGTACATCGTGTTATTCAGTGATTGCAAATGTGGCTGTAATAATGTGAGTGTACAACGTACGAATGATTAGATAACTTGTGCGAATCTTAATTAACGAAACAATTATAGATTTTTTTAGATTATGATTATGTAATATCATTTGCTTATTTAAGGATTACAAGTGATTGTTAGTGACTGAAAGGTATTGCTGGCGATTGCAAATGCAACTTTTTAATAATGAAAAATTTCCAGTTAGTAATTGCAAATGATACATGGTGTTTGTTATTTGAATATTTTCTTCGTTTTGTCTTTCATGAACTTCATATATATTTTTTGGTGAATATTAAGAATCTTAGCGAAAAAAAGATGCAAGAAAAAATTTTATCACATCTTTTAGAGTCAGATTATTTTCAAATTTCAATATATTTTTTTTTCATCTTAGATATACAAAGAGTTTTATTTAAAGTTTTGTGTGCGATTATTTATCCCTATTAAAAGGATGGACACAGATAGATTGGAGCTGGAAAATAAAGACTGGACGCCTTTTCAAACACCTCGCGGAAGGCTTGCTCGTAAGTTTCTCAACTCCCCGAGTCGATTATGTTACCACGATCCCCATATACCTCAAAATAATAACTCTTGAAAATTGCCCACGTGACCCTTCTGTGACCTCTCAATTTTCTGCGTGCAAGCTTTCATTAAGTAGATTATCTTAGCTATACCCCCAAGATAATAACTGTTGAAAATTGCATATGTGACCCTTCTGTGACCTCTCCATTATCTGAAGCATAAGCATTTATTATTTCGGTTATGCATGTACCATATTTTATGATAATTAATCCTAACTTCCTATGTAGCAATTAGTCCTCATTCGAATTTGGGTAGATACAGACAGGTTAGAGCAGGGGGAATAAAGTTGGATGCCCTTCCTACCGCTCCTCGGCAAGATCGAAGCCGCAGTTGTCAGGTTCGTTACTTTTCAACTCGCGTGCTCTACGATTGAGCTACCGTGGCCCTCGTATATCCTCCCCGCATCTAAATCCTCTTTTTCAGAATTCAGGGATGCTCATTTCAGACCTGAAAGATAGGTCAGGAATTCATTATATATTATTGCAGAGTCAGTCATTCACGGTAAATATAAGTCCTCTTTTACACCCCCATCGAGTGAAATGAAAGTACATTCATAACTACACAATGGCGGCAGTCCCCCTTGTAAGGGAGTGATCGAGTCAAAGCGCACACATTCACAATAAGCCAATCATACTTCGGTCACTCCTCTTAGCTCCTTGTTTCACTTACAGGATAAGTGAGTAATGCATTGGAAAGGGAATATCTAAAACATTTAAAAATTTATTTATCAATGAACCCCTTTCATAAATGGCGCTGAAGTAATCTAAATAACCTGTGGAGAAACCTAATTTAATAAGGTACAATAAATTACAAGATATTTTTCTTTATATTTATATATATATTTATTTATTTATTTATTTATATATCTATTTATTCAAATAGGATACTGCTTTTTCATTCATTCATATACAATAGTCGTAATCCCCCGTATAAGAGGACGTGGCTGCCTCAAAATCAAAAGCCAAGCATGCCTCGAACACTCCTCTCAGCTCCTCAGGATTAGAGGGTTGCCACAAATTCCGTAATCCCTTCATTTATCTGAGCCTCATATACGAACATATTGACCAAGGATCAATAAACCTTTATTTTGTTATGCAGGATGGAATCAGCAGGGTAGCCCCATTTGTAACTAAAGCACCGTTGGGCTTTATCAGCCTATGTCTCTCCTTACCATCAGTTGTTTCGTGGCTGCATTTGTTTTGAAGCTAGATAAGAATTTTTGTTGAGCTACATCATTCCCTGTCTCTCGTCTCCCATCAGCTGTTTTGTGGGCATATGTGAATTTTGAGGCGTCAGGTCGAGGGTTCGCGCCCGTCACGGTCTGAGGTTAGCAATGGCATACACTCAGGGTAAGGATTACATCTGCCAAAACAAGTCCTTCGCAAGAAGGCAACCGTCCTAGCCCTTGGTTGAAAAGGGAGTCCGTGACGTAAAACCGGAATCGGTGGCCAGGTATGAATTTCGGAAAGGTTTCATCAGCATCTCCTGTTTGTACTCTCCCATCCGTTGTACTGTGGCCAGATTATAATTTCAAGGATGGAGGGATCACCGGACCCCTCTTCCCTATCTTTTTAGTCACTTCTTATAACACGTGACAATACGTGAATGGAATTTTTCTCATTACCCTAATAAATATAATGATATTTATTATTGCGTATGTTTGTGAGCGGTATGAAAAGAGAAACGCACTTGAACAAACAAATAATTTCAAAGCCATATAAAATTATATTGAACATTACAACGAAGAAGAAATATGCAAAACCGACAAAAGAGGTCTAATACACATGAAGTTTAAATCTCGTTTGGACCAGTTTGGACAGCTCATCCAATAACCCCTGCTCTTCTTTTTATTCCTCTCTCTCTCTCTTTTTATTGCAAACTCACCGTTTTCGAGTGATGAGAGTGAAGTGTTGAGTCAAGATTAGCGAAGTGAGACACCCACCTGATTTTAGGTAAGTGGTGAGAATGGACAGAGGAATATTACCTGAAGAATAAATGCAAATGGTGAAAAGAGATGAATGGGTGAATTTTACCTGTGAAGGAAAAGTGATGTGTTGGGTCCATAGAAAAAGCATCGTTTTTAGTTGTAAATTTGGCAAAAAGATAAATAAGACCTATTTAATGCCTTGATTAAAAAAAAAATAAGTGCAGTAGAACACTCGTAGAGTGCGATTGTCGGGAAGTGACAAAGGTGAGTTCGATCCTATCGTGGAGCGTTAGGAAGGGCATCCTGTCTTCTTCTCCCAGCTCCAACATGCCTGTGTTCATTCCCATTCGAATAGGACTAATTGTGACACAAAACCATGCAATTTTGTATGATGAACACCGTTGCTATGATTCATATTTACTAGCAACATACACGCATTGGATGCCAAAAAAGATAGACGCATGGGATACCGTGAGATAAAAGATTGTTCGAACATGACAAGGGTTTACATGTCCCAGGTTCGAATTCTGACAGTAGGAGGTAAAATGTTTGGTACAGAGCGTGGTTGTTGAGCTTTATACATACCAAAAACTAGAAATGTTGGATACTATAGAAATAGCAAAGTTGGTGAGTTCCACAATTACTCACATAAGTATTTTTAAGAAATTGAGTATTTATAAATATTAAGTAGGAAAAAATAGTAGCCTGATTTATATTAGGATAGAAATATCCGCCTCACAGCTCTCACATGGCAAAGGGTATTTATTTATAAAGAAATGAGTAAGTAAATAAATAAATATATAAATAGATAAAGTTCTGTCCTCTCAGAACCTTAAAAATTCACCATCAAGAAAGTAAAACTGAAAAATAATGAGTGAATAGCTATGGAAGGGAGCCGCACTAGCTCAGTGGTAGAGGACGCGACTTGGGAAGTGATGAGGTTGATTAACGTGGATTCGATTCAGCTCCAGGGCGTTCGAAAGGTCATCCAACCTAGATTTCCAGCTTCATCCTCATATGTCCATTTCCACTAGAATGGGGACGACTAATATATTAATTTCACTTTGGTATTAAACATAAGAAGGTGAAAATGTGTTTCTTAACATATCTTGAGTCTGTGACCTTATGTGCTTTAACAGACCTCGTACCCTTTTGGACGATAATGAGAGTGGATTCCCTGGTTTCGAAGTAAAAAGGAAGACAATTTTCCTTCCACACAACTTTTTAGACCTTCCATAGATACATGAAAAGAAAATTATAATTATTATTATTATTATTATTATTATTATTATTATTATTATTATTATTATTATTATTAATTATAATAATAATTATTATTATTATTGTAGTCACCGTGGCTCAAGCGGTAGCGTCCGCGACTTTGAGGCGTCAGGTCGAGGGTTCGCGCCCCGTCACGGTCTGAGGTTAGCAAGGGCATGCACTCAGGGTAACGATTACATCTGCCAAAACAAGTCCTTCGCAAGAAGGCAACCGTCCTAGCCCTTGGAAGAAAAGGAAGTCCGTGATGTAAAACCGGAACAAACATTATTATTATTATTATTATTATTATTATTATTATTATTATTATTATTATTATTATTATTATTATTATTATTATTATTACTATTATTATTATTATTAATATAATTGTTATTTTTATTATTATCATTATTATTATTATTATTATTATTATTATTATTATTATTATTATTATTATTATTATTATTATTATTATTATTATTGGCATCTGTTTTGTTGGTCTTTCCAAAATATCTCTGTAATGTTTTTCTTCACTGGAGGATAGATGGTTCGCTGTTCAACTTGGCATGTCTGATGGCAAAGATTAAGACCAAGACATTCACAGTCAGATATCTTTTCTTCACTGATGATGCGGTATTGGTTGCGCGGAGTGAATCAACATTTCATAAGATGATGAATCATCGTTCAAAGGCATGCAAAGCCTTCTGTATTGTCATTAGCTTTAATTCCTCCTATTCAGCGCCCCCTTTGGCACTTTGTGCGTATCCTATGTAAAGATTTGCGTAACTTCTTCTTTGACTTCCCGTGGGATGACTACTGCCTTTGATCCCACAACTCTGATCAGGTAGCCCTAAAAATTGCCGAGATCATTACCTCGGGAATGGAGGCGTACATCCCCTCCTCTATAAAAACCTTTTCTCCTCCATATCCTTGGCTTGATCGTGCCTACTCCATGGCTATTCAGGCCAGGGATCGGGTACACCGGTCGTACCAAGCCTCTCCTTCTGATTTAACTTGCTCTGCTTTTATACTAGCTAGGAATAGCTGTACTACTAAGATTCGAAGGTCTAAGGCTTCCTCTAGAAGAGGTAAAGTTGATGAGATTAACTCCTCTCCCACTGACAGATGTTTCTGGTCCTAAGCCAAAAAACCCTCTCCAAAAGCTTCTGCAACTCAAGTTTTCCCCCTCTCATTCATTCTGATGGTTTTATAGCCTTCTCTTCCACTGACAATGCTATTCTCTTTGGCTCTCATTTTTCTGCCAACTCTTCCATAAATGATTCCAGTATACCACTCCTTCATTCTTTACCCTTCTCCAACCCTACGCCCTAACTTTTCCTTTTTTCACGCAATGTTCATAGGGTTCTTCGCTTATAGATGAACAAAGCATCTGGTCCCGATGGCATCCCTGCAAGATTCCTTTAGGAGTTTGCAGATGAACTGGCTCCCGTATTTTGCTGTCTTTTTCGTATCATCCTCCCAACCAGTATCTATTCTTCATCTTTGAAGCATGCTTTAGTGCAACCTGTTCCTAAGAAGTGTGACTGCTCTATTTCTTCATACTATCGACCTATTGCCCTAACTTCTTCTTTCGCTAAAGTGTTCGAAACTTTGCTCAATTCTCTCTTCTTGAATCGTCTTGAATCTAACTCTCTTTTCTCCGATCACTAGGAGGGCTTCCACAAGGCAAGATCCACTGGTGACCTCCTGTCCAATATTTACTCATGTATGGTCATCTTCTCTGAGGAAATATGGGGAATCCTCTTGATATCTCTATGGCTTTTGACAGAATCTGGCATAAGGCTCTGTTGGCAGAACTCCCTGCTTATGACTTAACCCCTTCTCTCTGTTCTCTCATTTCCAGTTTTCTTTCTGACCATTTTATATTTGTGGTTGTTGACGGTGCAACATCTAGCCCATTTCCTTTTACCAGTGGTTTTCCACAGGGCTCTGTTCTTTCACCTGCTCTGTTCCTTTTCTTCACCAACAATCATCTTCAGTCCTCATCCTCCTCTCCTCTTCACACTGATACAACTCTTTAAAGTGAAAGACTCATTTAGAACTTTCGCATAGTATATGAAAACTTATACAACCCAGATTCTAGTTATACTTTTAACAATTCAAGTCAACAAAGCAGGCCAAAGAGAGGAGAGACTGAGTTATCTCCTTTGGCATTTTATCATTTCATCCATTAACAAGAAATTAAAACAACCTTGGACTGGAAGTGCCTTACGCAGGAATAATTGGGGATCAAATGTTATTGATTTTCCACGAACAATAGCCTCTCCATAAACAATTGGTTGTATTTTGAAACTATTGAATGTTCTGAAGATTTTTTTTAAACTGTTATGTACATAGTACGAACTATCGCTTGATGTTAATTGTCTCTGGCTACTAAAATCTTTGCATTCAAGAGTCTCTTGAGATATTATTATTATTATTATTATTATGATTATTATTATTATTATTATTATTATTATTATTATAATTATTATTATTATTATTATTATTATTATTATTATTATTATTATTATTATTATTATTATTATTATTCTTATTACAATACTTTACTCTCAACCATCTAATTTTATTTTATTTTCAAGAACCTTTTCCTAAAGTCTAGGTACTCTGAATCTACAGAATATGCGAGACTTGTGCTACTACTACTACTACTACCAATATTAATAATAATAATAATAATAATACTAATCCTAATAATAATAATAATAATAATAATAATAATAATAATAAAAATAATAATAATAACAATGATAATAATAATAATAATAATAATAATAATAATAATCATAATAATAATAATAATAATAATAATAATAATAATAAATTTATTCAAACAGCGATATCTTGATTGTAAACAGCAGGTCTCTCATCGTCACTGACATAAAGGGAGAGAGAGAGAGAGAGAGAGAGAGAGAGAGAGAGAGAGAGAGAGAGAGAGAGAGAGAGAGAGAGAGAGAGAGAGAGAGAGAGAATATTTCTTTCTCTTTTCGTCTCCTGCTTCGACGAATAGAAATAGGCGACAAATTATTTCCCTGAATAGATGGGGCAACGGTAGCTCAGTGATTGAGCTTGTTAGTCGGGAATTGACGAACCCGACCTACATGGGTTCGATCCCGTCGTGGAGCAGGATTGTATCTCCATTCGAAATGGGGACTAAATGTGATGCATAAAACAGTAAAAAAAAAAAAAAAATATTCCCATAATTTACTGATTAAAAAAAAGTATAATTTTCACTTGTCCCATATTAAAACTAAAAATTATGCAAGTGTTTAATTATTTATTAAGTATTTTATAAAGTAAAATGAGACAAAATTACTCACGCTTTAGTTTAGCTTCAGATTTTTGTAAAAGGAAGAAGGAAACAGTAAATAAGCAAATGAGAATATCAATGAAAAAAAAAAATGGTATTTCATATCTTTCAAAAATATCACTAACGAACGAAAGGAGGAAGTTCATGAAAACAGCCTTCAAAGCCGACTGGAACAAGTTGACGTCGCCAAGTCCTCTTTTGCAGCCATATATAATGTTAATAATCTTCAGGATTGTTGGGGAGAGAGAGAGAGAGATAGAGAGAGAGAGAGAGAGAGAGAGAGAGAGAGAGAGAGAGAGAGAGAGAGAGAGAGAGATTTACACGGTTAATCCCGACAAGTACAGCGGTGTTCTGTTACGAGAACTGACACATCAAGTGATGATTTGCAGATAAAACTAACAACCAACGATATTTCACTGCAACTTCGAACACATTATATTCATTTTCCCCACCCCTCCCCCCTCTCTTTACGTTTCTGTCTGATGATTCCGTAAGAGTTATAAAGAGTTCCCTCGGCGCCATCATCTACTACACTTATCAACCTTGCTCCTCCCTGTCTCCTCATACGAATGAGGGGACTTCACCATTTAAACATTTATTCAGAAATCACCCGTAGTCACCTACGCGTCTAACACGATCCTTTTCATCATAGGGTGGACTAACAATAAGTGTTCCAAACAATATTGGTTATGGAGAAATATTTTTTGGTATGGTTTGACTATAAATTTCCCGAACTGTTGATCACTTTGGATCAGTTGTTAGGAGGACTGCATAGGCTATGCAGTACGTTACAGACTACGATGATCAGAGGCATCAGGCAAGGGAATTTTTTTTATGGTTCGCCCAAAGTTTTCCAGTCTGTTGATCGCATTACTCTCTCTGGTAGTTCAGTTGTTAAATAGTCTTCGTAGTTTATACAGTGTGTTACAGCCTATGATCAGAGACACCAATCCAAGGAAAAAATTGGTGTCCATGGTTCACTTTTAGATTTTTCTGTCTGTTGACTGTTTTGTTCTTCCCTGCTGATTCAGATGTATAAAAGCAGTTTGTATAAGCCCTAGGGTATGTTTTCTCTTCAATTCATTGTTTATAGTTTTAAAGACTTGGGTGTGCTTGGACTTTCAGTACCACGCACTATACATATGGGGTAAAATCTAGATATCCTACTATATCAACCTTGGAAAAAAAATTCATTTAAATGTAAAGTATCGAAGACGACTTTGTCCCTTAAGGAACAACAGAAAACCAATTACTTGTAAAATGTAGAATACATAAGCAAGAGAACTCTGCCTCATGATGTTTGAGCAACTTAAAATAGATAAACAATTTAAATGATGTACGAATAAAATTATAATGACGTCTTTCAGAGTAATAACAATAATTTATGAGAATATTATAATGTTTGTTATAAAGAGAGTACAATTCATATATTAAAGAGATGTTCAGTTCTTTTGGTATTTGTACAGATTTTTGCTTTTACCTTGCCTTACCTTACTTGGTCAACCCTGTCCAAATTAACAATGTACTATTCAACTTTACACGGGATTCTGTGGGTTATTCTTCTTTACATGGTTCTTTTTTTCCAATAAAACAAATTTAAACTTAAGCAACAACGACGTCTGTCCGACAGAAGGATAAAACCTTTCTGGCATTCTACCAATAAACTATATTGAAATCTAACCCAACTTAAATCCCTTGACAAACCAGTAATAGAATGCTCGTAAAAGAAAAAAAAGGTATTCATTCTCTATGCCCAGGTGCCCGTCCTGTCCTTTGTACGGTGAGATGGGAGAGGGTTTTAGAATGGGATAGAAGGGGGGGGGGATAGACACATAGGATTTCCTTCTCTTGTTCTTGTTATTCTTCAGTTTTGTTTGCAAGAGTATATTCAGCTGCCTAACAAGTTCTTCCTTACCGTACAAAGGTAATTCTTGTTCATATTTATGGTATCCGGTTATGGCAATATTGTTCATATGAATGTTATTCGGTGGGAGCCGCGGTACCTCAGTGCTGGTAATAATGTTCATATTAATGCTATTTGCGGGGAGCCGCGGTACCTCAGTGGTAGAGCACGCGGAATGGGAAGTGACTAAGACTTATTCGAGCCCACTACAGACTGTTAGGAAGGTCATCCAGTCTTAATCCCCCAGCTCCAATATGCTTGTGTCCATTCCCATTCATATGTGGACAAATTGTTACACATAAAACGATATATTAATGTTTCATTGGGTGCTTACCTCTATATTTTATTGTATTAACTTATCATTAGCGTGTTTTGCGGGAAAACATGCGTACCCCATCCAGCTGAATTACAATGCCATTGAATGACTCCTCCATAACCAGAAAATACCGAATATAAAGTAGGGAAAAGTATATCTTCGGGTGTCCACAACCTCCATGTTGGAAAACATTAAACGATATAAGGAAAATTAAAATCCAATGCAGCAATCCATCCATACGGACTTCTCATATCGTCGAAGTATCATGCTCTGAGAGAGAGAGAGAGAGAGAGAGAGAGAGAGAGAGAGAGAGAGAGAGAGAGAGAGAGAGAGAGAGAGAGAGAGAGAATTACGTATGCACAAAGGTATTTCATCATAAAAATATATACTTGTAGCATATTTGAAATATGTAATTGCAAACGTAAATGGCAAATGAAAAGAGTAAATGAGGTCATATGTGTTACTGTATATGTACAATGCGTGACTGAAGTGATACATGGTCTTGTTTACGTAAATGAAGTAATTAA
>JAXCGZ010011378.1:137500-165000 GCA_037179515.1 Halocaridina rubra | reverse complement strand
ATATTATATTCTTTTTTTTCAGCTATTATAATTACAATAATAATGTATTAAAGAAAGTTGATTACTATTTGATGAAGAGAGCATGTTTCTAGCTTTTTCTAGAGATATTGCATGTTAATTCTTATATATATATATATATATATATATATATATATATATATATATATATATATATATATATATATTATATATATATATATATATATATATATATATATATATATATATATATATATATATATATATATATACCAGTCATCTAGAGATGATATACTTGCCCTGCAGGAGTGTGTACAAACAGAATCTTCGCATTAATTCACCAACAGTATAAACTCTCAGACGGGTATAGACTCCATGTGGCATCTGATTATTAAATTTGTGAAGAGGAGAAAACTCAGTGCCCTCCACGATAGTTCAGCCCAGTATGCCCAAAATCTCATCGATGGATGGTCAGAACAATCACAAGCCAGTAACCTTTCCCCACACATAAAAGAGGCATTCTCCTCAAAAGTAAACTTCACTACTGAAATCGAACGAAGAGGATGTAGTGCCCATAACATAAAGTGAACTCTAGCGTGCCCTTGCGAAATGTAAGGCCATAGCTCCAGATGATGACGGGATCACTTACTTTGTCCTTTGTCTACTCCAGAGAGTACCTGACAAACTTCACATCTTTCTTTAGTAAGGTATTGGAAGGCATCTTCCTTGCACATCTTATGTTCTGACTCAAGGACTAACTGTCTTCCAGACTGTATAGTTTCCTCCCACAATGAAGTAAGCATCGCTGCCTAATGGAACTCTATGCTTACCTCTCTTCTAGCAGTGTTGTGGACTTTACCGAGCTCAAGAATGCCTTTGATATTGCAAATAAAAAAAGCATCCTTGAATATGCAATGGGTGCTGGGTTATCTCCATTGCAGAACCTCCCACGGCCTGTTCAAAGGGGCAAGCAGCTGTGTTATGGAAGTTGAACTTGGTACCTCAAAAGGTGGTGTTTTTAACGCTCTTCTCTTTAATGTCCTCATGCATCATGTACTCTCTCTACTTCCTGATGTCCCTGGAGTCACAAACACCTGCTACGCTGATGACATCTGTATACATACTCACACTCCAGAAGTTCTACAATATTTCATTGACTCGTTTTATGTTGGGTTCATCATATGGTATAATTATTTCTTTATAAAAGAGCCACATTTGTTCTTCTTGTAACCATAGGAATCTTCCAGATTTTATAGTTGGGGACAGTGTTATCTCTGTGTGTGCACAGTACACCTACTTGGGTGAACCAGTGAGAATTGCTTCAGCTACGCCTACATGGAAGCTTGTCCACCCCCAAGTTCAAGACCACCTCGCTCGGCTACAACAGCATCTAATCCTTTATAGTGGGTTCTCAACAACACACCTGGTGTCTCCATCCCTGTGGCAAGGGCAATCTACATAACTTTTATTCGATCAGTAATCGACAACCTCTTCCCTGAATTAATTCAGTGTCCCAAAACCTCCCTAGAGCCGCTTAAAAAGTTTCAGATTAAAGCAATGAGGCTCTTCTTGGGCTATCCCATATCTACCAGGATAGTCTATATGAAGAGTGAGTTCAACCTCCCCCCTCTAATTGAAAGGATCTATTCAAATGTATAATACTTTATTGTCAAGTGTCTTCATTATTCTTATTTGTCTCCCCACTACTCACATGACATAAGGAAGCCCTTCAACCTCGTCCACATAAACCTCAAATGCAGCCTGGTGGTAGCACCTTCAACAAGGCTGTTTCCTGCATGCTGCAACTACTTGACATTACTGTTCCTGAAGCTGAGAATTCTTTACACCTCCTCCCTGGAGGCTTCCGGTCCCTGCAGTCTTCTTCACTCTCACCTTCAAAGCAGACCCACCTGCTCTACAGAAACAACTAGCTCTGGAAATTATAGCAAAAGTATCCTTCTCGGGTCCCACTCCTCACCATATTTAAACAGATTTGTGCAGCTGGATGGTACTTCTGGATGTGCAATCTTCTCACCTGACAAGGAACCACAAGAGAGGGGGTGGGTTGAATGCAGACTGCCAGACTTCTCCAGCTCCACGCTATGTGAATTGTATAGGGATCTGGATGTGTTGATTCCATCTGCCAGAGAGAGCTCAATGGAGTTGTTATATTGTGACTTATAGTCCACCCTCCATGCTCTTATGCCATTCAAACCTGCCTGCCATTGGGTGGTATGCAGAACATTGTCTTTACTGTCCCTGTCTCATGAGAATTCTTTGGTTATCAAATTTTTGTGGACTCCTTTACATATATCAATAGCACATAGTGACACAATGGACTGTTTAACTAAAGCTGCCTGTGGCCTGGCTACCCATAATGCTGGTACTGCACCCTCTCTCCTACACTACAAGTCCAAGTTCCTTGCAGCTGCCTTCCTTTCTACAAGCCATGCGAGTGACAGCCAAAGAGTATCCAGTGTCACTATACAAGACTACGACTCCTTCCGTTTCCAACGATTTAAATAACACCGGAGGGGTCTGAAGGTTTGCAGGCATAAATTTGTATCGGTACATATGAGGCTGGGCTACAGACCTTTGTAGCAGGTTGCAGAATAGAAGAATGATCCTCATTACACTACATACCCCCTTTTTCTCACCCTATTCTAATAACTTGCAACAATACTGCCTAGTCTGTCCTGCAGTGAGAGATACACTTCTATGCAAACAGCCTCTTACAGCAATATGCCAGCACCTTTTTGTACATGACCATTTAGATGTGATTTTGGCGCTTCATCCACAGTTTGGCATATGTTCTTGCTTTTAAGATTTTTCCACCCTTAAGAGTACCTTTGACTATGCTGTTGTACTAAATTACTTATCTTTGTCAAGAATACTTTATATTCATATTAATGTTCCTTTAGTATAATATATTCTCATTTCATTTTGATATCTGCAATTGTGAACAGCAGGATAGTATATATTGTATATATTGTTTATGATATGATTATTGTACATCTTCAGCATCATGTAATTGTTTGTTTGGCTCGATCTGCAGAAATTTTTCTTTCACTTCATGTTTTATTTTTATTTTTTTATATACCTGATTAACGCCATAGTGCCCAATAGAAATTTTAAGATTTCCCTATTAATTGAACAGCAAATAGCAAAATATAATATATTGTGTAATTTGCATATCGTAGAATGTATTTAATGGCTTGAGCTAAATGTACATGCCTGTGTGGCACGTCTTACAAAGACTTTATTCTTTTGTTTCAAACCTTATTTCAATGTTATTGAATCATTTACTCTTAGAATGACGCAGTTGCGCGCAATAAATTTATTGAGAAAAAACAAAATCCTTTGTCTCGTGGTTACAATATTTGTAAATAGCATTAGTGTTTCTTGTATGGTTTTAATTTCACGTTTTTTTTTTTTTTTTTGCGTTCTTTAGAGAAGAAACTATTTCGTTGTGCTTCGTTAAGTTCATTGTTACAATTTTCAGAATGAATTATGGTCTCCGATGTTTTTTTTTTTTCTTACTGAATTATTTTCCATGTTTTGGTCATTATTTTGACATAAAACGATGCTACTACACAATATTTTGACAGATAAATTACCCCACTGACAGGTAGAAGCACAGAATTAAACGTGGGAGCAGAGGCATAGCTTACTAATTTTCTAAGAGAGAGAGAGAGAGAGAGAGAGAGAGAGAGAGAGAGAGAGAGAGAGAGGAGAGAGAGAGAGAGAAACCTTGTTTTTGCAGTCGTTCACCTCAGCGTTTTTATTTTTTTGCTCTCACCTAAACGGGAGCTGAATGGGTGGCCTCACTTTTTGAAAATTTATCAGTTGAAGATATATATATATATATATATATATATATATATATATATATATATATATATATATATATATATGTATATAATAATAATAATATAATAATAATAATAATAATAATAATAATAATAATAATAATAATAATAATAATAATGATGATAATAATAATAATAATAATAATAATAATAATAATAATAATAATATATAATAATAATAATAAGCACACTACCATTTGTGAAAACATAAATTATATTCTACCCCGACCGAGACTCAACCCTAGGACACATAATAACTGTGCCAAGGCGCTACCGACTACGCCACAGAAGGTCTAAATGAGAAACCAACCCTACAGCTTAACTGCTATACTAGGAATGAACGCATTCTATCTGAATGCCACTCTGTTCATAAAACAGTTTCTCACAACCTCACTCGTGGCTGAGTTTTTGCATTTAATTCAAATTTCAATCTAATTAGGGATCAACAGTAGTCAAATAGATGTGAAAATATGAATCATATTTTACCCCGACAGGGAGTCGAACCTAGGGCATATAATTCTTGTGTCAAGGTGCTACCAACAACACCACAGAAGGTCTAAAAGAGAAACCAATCTTTCAGCTTAACTGCTATACTAGGAATGAACACATTCTATCTAAATGCCACTGTTCATATTACAGTTTCTCCCAACCTCGCTCATGGCTTTGTTTTCGCATTTAATTAAAATTCCATTCCAATTAAGGATCAACAATAATCAAATAAGCACATTACCCTATGTGAAAACATATGGTGTAGTTGGTAGCGCCTTGTCAAAGTAATTATGTGCCCTAGGTTTAAGTCCCGGTTGGAGTAAAATATAATTCATGTTTTCACATATGGCAATGTGCTTATTTGATTATTGTTGATCCCTACTTAGATTGGAATTTGAATTAAATGCCAAAACGAAAACACAAGTAAGGTTGGGAGAAACTGTAAAATAATCAGAGTGGTATTCATATAGAATGCATTCATTCCTAGTCCAGCAGTTAAGGTGTATGGTTGGTTTATCCTTTAGGCATTCTGTGGTGTAGTTGGTAACGCCTTAGTACAGTAATTATGTGTCCTAGGTTCGACTCCCGTTTGGGGTAAAATATAAATCATGTTTTCACATGTGGTAATGTGCTCATTTGATTATTGTTGATCCCTTATTAGATTGGAATTGGAATTAACTGCAAAAACGAAGCCATGAGTGAGGTTGGGAGATATTGTAATATGAACAGAGTGGCATTCAGATAGAATGCGTTCATTCCTAGTCTAGCAGTGAAACTGTAAGGTTGGTTTCTCATTTAGACCTTCTGTGGTGTAGTTGGTAGAGCCTTGGCTCAGTAATTATGTGTCCTAGGTTCGAGTCCCAGTTGGGGAAAATATAATTAATGCACACACACACACACACACACACACACACACACACACACACACACACACACACACACAACAGTAAGGCAGATATAGTAGCAATTACAGAGACTAAGTTGAGTAAGGACAAAAACAGTGTCACAGTTTTTCCTAAGGGCTTCAGAATACTAAGGGTTGAAAGATCTGAGAGGACTGGTGGAGGGATAGCACTGCTCATAAGTGAAAGGATTCAAGTTGAAGAAATAAACTTGGCTATAGAAAGTGAGTTCAAGGAATTTCTTGTTGCTCGCATAAATACTGGGTCAGAGAGCATTATAATAACTGTTGTATACAACCCACCAAGGAACCAAAATAGGCTTGAAGTTTATGAGGAAAGTCATATAGGTACTATTGAAGTCATAAACTCAGTTGTTAACATGGCACGGAAAAAAAAATGTAGGATTTTGATTATGGGAGACTTTAATCATAAAGAGATAGATTGGATAAATCTTGACCCACACAGTGGTGAGGACTCATTCGGGGCAAGATTCCGAGATTGCGTACAAGGGAATTTCCTACACCAACATGTAATGGAACCAACAAGGGCCAGGGGTGGGGATGAGCCATCACTACATGATCTAGTGTTCACAGATAATGTGTTGGATATTGAAAATATTGAGTATGAACCACCAATTGGAAAGAGTGACCACTGTGTGTTGTTGATGGAGTATATCATTGAAGATATTCTTCCTGAGAGTAGAGGCACTGAGGACATGAGGAGGAACTATCCGAAAGGAGATTACATCAAAATGAATGAGCTTTTTGCAGTTATTGACTGGAGAACCTTATTTTACAACAAATCTGTACAAAAAATGGATGACATCGTTTGTGAGAAATATGGGAAGATAGTAGATTGCTGCATACCTGTCACCAAAGTAGGTGTAATTCATGCCAGAGAGAAATGGTTTGATAATGGGTGTAAAAGAGCTAAGGAGTGGAGAGACAAATGCTGGAAAAGGTATAGGAGGAGAAAAAACAATAATGCCTGGCAAACCTACAAAAGAGCAAGAAATGACTACCTAAGTAAAAGGAGAGAGGCAGAGAGAGACTATGAGAGGGACATCACCAGGAAGGCTAAAGAAAATCCCAAGCTTTTCCACAGCTTTATCAGAGGAAAACTGAAGGTAAAAGAACAGGTTTTAAGGCTAAAGAGAGCGGATGGAAGCATCACTGAGACGGATGAAGAGATCTGCAAAGAATTGAACAAGGAGTTTCAGTCAGTATTTACAGTAGAAAATACCCCACCCCCTCAGATTGCAGTGATAGAAGCTCAAGGGCCGGTATTAGAGAACATCAACCTTACAGCCACAGAGGTATGCAAAGCACTGATGGATTTAGATGTTCATAAATCTACAGGTCCTGATGACATATCCCCTCATGTGCTTAAAAAATGCGCAAACACAATATCAGTGGCACTAAGTATCATATTTAAGGAGTCACTGGAGTCGGGGGAGATTCCAAGATGCTGGAAACAAGCAAATGTGATACCTATCTTCAAAAAGGGAAGGAGGGATACGGCTCTGAACTATAGACCAGTTTCCTTGACCAGCATAGTTTGCAAAGTTATGGAGAAACTACTAAGGAAACATATCTCTCTTCACTTGGAATCCTTCAACTTTTTGTCAGTGAGGCAACATGGCTTCAGAGAAGGTAGATCAACAGTAACAAACTTATTAGAATTTTATGATGAGGTAAGCCAAATCTTACAGGAAAGAGAGGGCTGGGCAGATTGCATATTCCTAGACTTCCAGAAAGCGTTTGACACTGTTCCACATGGGAGACTTATTAGGATGCTGCAATCAATGGTTAAAATAGGTGGAAATGTTTTGGAATGGATAAAAACTTACTTAGAAGGAAGGGAGCAGAGGGTTAGAGTAAGACACTCAGTGTCTGAATGGAGAAGAGTTAGTAGTGGAGTTCCACAGGGTTCAGTTTTAGGGCCACTTTTGTTCCTTGTATATGTAAATGACCTACCAGAGTCTGTAAATTCATTCATGAATATGTTTGCAGATGATGCAAAGATTGTGAAGAAAGTAAAAAACGAGAACAATGGTAGAGAACTTCAGGGGGATCTAAATAATCTGCATGAGTGGTCAGAAAAGTGGCTAATGAAATTCAATACTTCAAAATGTAAGGTAATGAGAATGGGTACAAGTGCAAGAAGGCCCAAGCTTGACTACTCGGTGGCTGGAGTACAACTTCAAGAGACAGAAAATGAGAGAGATCTAGGAGTAAACATACTGGCAGATTTGTCTCCAGAAATACATATAAATGGCATAGTAAGGGCAGCATATGCATTGTTATCAAATGTAAGGGTAGCCTTCAGGCACATGGACAAGGAAATGTTCAGAAATATTTATGTAACCTATGTGAGGCCAAAACTCGAATATGCAGCCCCCTTTTGGAATCCGCACTTGAAAAAGCACATAGCTAAGCTTGAAAAAGTTCAAAGACACGCCACGAAACTGGTGCAGAAATACGCAATCTCAGTTATGATGAGAGGCTGAGGGAATTAGACTTACCATCACCCGAAGCTAGAAGAGTGAGGGGGGATATGGTGACAGTCTTTAAATTCCTTCATGGTTATGATAGAGTGAATAGGGATCGATATTTTGATATGGCTGGCTCTAGAACTAGAGGTCATAGTTTGAAGCTTGGTAAGAAAACTTCTTCGCAGGATGTAAGGAAATACTTTTTCAGTGTAAGAGTAGTTGATAATTGGAATTGGCTAAGCGAGGAGGTAGTTAATGCTATCTCAATCCATAGTTTTAAGGACAGGTATGATAAGTATGACTAAGTATAAAATGGAACCGATGAGGAGACGGGAAGATACGAGCTTTGGGCTCTTTCCCGTAAACACAATTAGGCAATCACAATTAGGTAATCACACACACACACACACACACACACACACACATATATATTTATATATATATATATATATATATATATATATATATATATATATATATATATATATAATATATATATATATATATATATATATATATATATATATATATTGTGTGTGTGTGTGTGTGTGTGTGTGTGTGTGTGTGTGTGTGTGTGTGTGTGTGTGTAGCGGATTTTCATTTTGTTTTGAAATTGTAACGCTTGAGACTGATTCACCAGGTTGTGAGTTCTCAGCCTGCCACTGTCTGAAGTTAGAAAGGGCATTAACTTTGGGTATCGGTTGCGATTGCCAAAACCAAAGTCCTCCGCAAGAAGGCACCGTCCTAGCCCTTAATATAAAAGGGATTCTTTGACGTAAAGCTGATCTCGTATCTGCTTCTCGTACTGAAACGGTTCACCCAAAGCCGTCTAAAGAAAGTTTCTCTCCTCTTAAGAGCAACAAATTGGTAGACTGTCTTTATAGACCATTAATGTAGTCATTTAAATGATCCCCTTGGGTGACAAGAATCGCAGAAGGGAACAGGCTGAGATTAATCAGTGTAAAAGGAATCGTAGAAAGGATTTATCAATATCGGGAGATTTCGACGCGACCGCCAGTAGCCTATTGTACTACTCTAAGTAGATTATCTTAAAATGATCGGTAGCATACATTCAGGTATGTATATGCACGAACGACATTTTACGTTCTCGGTCTTAAATAATATGATTTCTGTATGATATATGTATTTTCAGTAACTAGTCACCGTGGATCAAGCGGTAGCGTCCGCGACTTTGGGGCGTCAGGTCGAGGGTTCGCGACCCCGTCACTGTCTGAGGTTAGCAAGGGCATGCACTTAGGGTAACGATTATACATGCCAAAACAAGTCCTTCGCAAGAAGGCAACCGTCCTAGCCCTTGGTAGAAAAGTGAGTCCTTGACGTAAAACTGGAGCATATGTATTTTCAGTATATTAATTGATATTTAACTGAATGATAGAGCACGCAAAAAAAAAAAAAAAGGTGGGGGATGACTGGCCTGACATTCCGGAATACGATCACACCGCGGAGCATTAGAAAGGTCATTCAGCCTTAATCCCTTATAGCTCCAGCTTGTTTGTGCCGACCTCCATTCGAATTAAGTAAAGTGACACATAAAATCGAAAAAAAAAAAGTTTTCATAGGTCGTATCTCGATGCATTTGTCGATTAAGGTCGGAAATGTAAATGGTAATAAATAGACATGTATAAAAATTCGTCAACAAATCTTGAACTAGTTTGTGCCATGGAAAGCCCAGAAACATTTCTTAACCAAAACAAGAGAGAGAGAGAGAGAGAGAGAGAGAGAGAGGAGAGAGAGAGAGAGAGAGAGAGGAGAGAGAGAGAGAGAGTTTACACTAGACGCTTTACCAAAACAAGAGAGAGAGAGAGAGAGAGAGAGAGAGAGAGAGAGAGAGAGAGAGAGAGAGAGAGAGAGAGAGAGATTACACTAAACGCTTTGTATGAAATATTTGAATTAATATTTACCAAAAAGTACACATATCAAAGCGTACCTGCCTTTAAGTGAATATCTCTCTCTCTCTCTCCTCTCTCTCTCTCTCTCTCTCTCTCTCTCTCTCTCTCTCTCTCCTCTCTCCTCTCTCTCTCTCTCTCTCCTCTCTCTCTCTCTCTCCTCTCTCTCTCTCAGTTTTCCGACTTCCATCTCCGTGTTTTCATTTAGGTAAATATGCAGTAATTTCCGTTTTGTATGCCAAAATCCAAGCTTTCTTTACATTCATATTGCTAAAAGACTAGTAGTTGAAAACAAATAATCCTTTATGTTCGTTCGTACATAGCATTTCGGAAACAGACAGACTTTACTTACTATCTATCTATCTATCTATCTATCTATCTATCTATCTATCTATCTATCTATCTATATATATATATATATATATATATATTATATATATATATATATATATATATATATATATATATATATATATATATATATATATATATATTCGTTATAATTTCATTTCCTGGCATAGGTACAAATAAATAAAAAAAAATAAATAAATAAAATTGGGTGTTTGTGCAGTGGGGAAACTATAATAACTCATTTTAGTGTATCCGTATTTTTTTATATTGATATCGTAACGATTAACTCTTGATTTAGAATGCATTTCCCGGATAAGCAGAGCGTTTTTTGTATAATTAGGCTAATAATTATGCGTTGCGTGCTTGTAATTGAATGTGATTCTTTCGTTTAGGTTTAATGACTTCGTGTCTGTATACTGTTGTGTGTGTGTGTGTGTGTGTGTGTGTATGTGTGTGTGTGTGTGTGTGTGTGCAACTCCTGAGAGAGCAGTATGCTCATGGGTATTGGTTATATCTCGTATATGGTGTTTGAAAATTATTCATAATAGACTCATCAAACTAAATTAGATGATATCAAGTTGGGTGATGTAGTTTGCGCCCCCCGTGACTACGGCTGCTGTAGTTTGAGTATTCTAAAGTTAAATGATTAGATACACAAAACTAATTTTCGCATTATTCAGTTGTATGAGTCATACTTGGTAGATTTACGGCCTTTGCATACAAATATAGCCAGGATAAGTCAAGCCACTGATAAGACATGACTGCTCAGGAAACGGAACTAAATGACGATCCATGAAAACGAGATGGATCCTCGGACTGACAAGTTTCAGTCTATGAGTATAGTGAGAAGTATATAGATAGTTGGATGTATTATTATTATTGTTATTATTATTATTATTATTATTATTATTATTATTATTATTATTATTATTACTATTATTATTATTATTATTATTATTATTATTATTATTATTATTTGCTCCTTACAAACAGTGAAAATATAAGAAATATATATCTTTTCAAAGAAATAGAAGCCTTAGAATATTTTTTATCACCCCCCCCACTCCCTCCCCATCTTCCAATCTACACAATATGAAGAAGGCACAACAAAACTCATGTCCAAACAGAACTGGGGGTTTACTAAGGCTTCCTCAAACAATGAACGTGCTTGCGAGCCTTTTCATGTTTTTACATAGGGCTTCTTCTCCTTCCTGTTGCTTTGTTTTGGGTCAGGTCAGAATTCGTTGACACGAAATAGATATTTTACTTTGTGTGTGTGTGTGGGTGGGTGTGTTTGTGTGCATGCGTGCGTACGTAAACGGAAGAGAGAGAGAGAAGAGAGAGAGAGAGAGAGAGAGAGAGAGAGAGAGAGAGAGAGAGAGAATGAAAACAATTCTTTTTTCACATTTTTAATAATGAATATGATGATAATGAGGACTATTATTATTATTATTATTATTATTATTATTATTATTATTATTATTATTATTATTATTATTGTTGTTGTTGTTGTTGTCGTTGCTATCATTATTTTATTATTGTTGTTGTTAATATTGTAGTTATAGTAAAAAATTAACTAGGTAACACCTCAATGATTTATAGCAAAAAATATTGAAAATTATGATAATTTATGCAAGAGCCAACTTTTAATTAATTTTTTCTTCCTTTACAATATAATTTTCATAATTCCTTATAATTTTCAAACTTTTTCTCTCTTTTAATTCGTCCCGATTTATTTTCAAGAACAAAAGAAATATATAAAATGATGGGAAAAATTGAATGAATAATAATAATTAATCATTTTTTTTTACTGCATGAGAATGTACGTGTACTTCAGAGCATACATCCTGCTTCTACTACTACAATATTTTTCTACATTTAATTCTCCTACTTTTGCTAACTCTGACCAATAATGATAATAATAATAATAACAATAATAATAATAATAATAATAATAATAATAATAATAATAATAATAATAATAATAATAACAATAATAATAATAATAATAATAACAATAATAATAATGATAATAATAATAATAATAAAATTAATAATAATAATAATGATAATAATAATAATAATTATAATAACATTAATAATAATAATAATAATAATAATAATATTAATAATAATAATAATATTAATAATAATAATAATAATAATAATAATAATAAAAGCACAAATGTAGTAATAAACTTAAGCAACCTAGACCACCCAAACGGGCATGGTTTAGCAACATCCCCCCCCCACACTCATGAATGTTAACCAAAGTAAGGTTAAAGATTATCTACTTAATTTCCTTTGAAGAGAAAAATGTAGCCCCCTCTCTACTGCTATCACAGGGCTTGTTAAGAAAACATAAGTTTTCAGGTTAAGAATTTCTATTGTACTCGTACATAGACGTTAAACCGAACAGGAAATTTAATGTCTTTTTATGGTGAAATGCATTAGAAATAATTAAATAAGTAAATATATATATATATATATATATATATATATATATATATATATATATATATATATATATATATATATATATATATATATATATATATATATATATATTCATTAATCACTTGAATGTACATGGGAACATATGCACACTTAGAACGCCCAGTGATATGCAGTTGTTAACATTACAATCTATATTTGGCCATGTATAAATCAAATACCAATCTAATTTTCAAGTCATTTTTAAATATCATAGCAAGAAATTAAGAATAAAATATAGTGTAACAATTGACTGATGGCAGAAGAGCACTCTGCGAATATTAATTAAAATGAATACAGAGTATACAATGCTTAGTATAACCGTGTTTACATCAGCGGCTGTTAGGTGCCATAATTCTAAATTAGCTTACATATGGTAATAATTTTTAGTAGCCCTTGCTGAATGCTGTCATTTAAGTCAAGTCTCCACTTGAGAGAGAGAGAGAGAGAGAGAGAGAGAGAGAGAGAGAGAGAGAGAGAGAGAGAGAGAGAGAGAGAGAGAGAGAGAGAGAGAGAGAGAGAGAGAGAGAGATTTCTCAGACTATTTTAGTCCATCACTTGCTATGAAGATTTTTTTTTTATGAGTGTGACACAGGGACAGGCAAGGGAATTGCTTTTATTAGTAAAGACCCAGGCACGAAGAACATTAAGACGAAGAAAATATAAAGGTTATAGACAAGGCAGAGATGAGGTAAGGATACACAGTAAGAAAAGGACAGGCTGAAAGAATAGCGGAAGTGCTGAGGACCTAGATATGTAGCAGGATTAGGCCCTGAGATGACGATACATCCGTTTTTTTGAAGGATGATAGGTTATAAGAATTAGGAAAGACAGAAGGAGGAAGAGAGTTCCAAAGTCTGGAGGTAGATGGGAAGAAGCAGTAGCTGCACCGACCAATCCGCTAGCTACAAATCTCCAAACAATACTTGTGAGACAAGCTCGCTTGGCGAGTGTAACGTGGCCTCGGCAGTAGGGAAGGGATGCAACTTACCAACTCATCAGAGCAGCGATGGAAGTAGTAGCGATAGAAAAGAGATAGGGATGATACTTTGCAGTGAAGAAAAAGAGACTCCAGATTATAAGCAACAGAAGGGTCATTAATGAGTCTGACTGCTTTAGATTCAACCCTATCAAGGAGATAAGTCTAATAAGAAGCACCCCAGATGTGCGAGCAGTATTCTAAGTAACAACGGATAAGACATTTATAGATTTTAAGTAACTGTAATGATGAAAAGTAATGACGAAAACGAACCAGAACCCCCAGTTTTTTGGATGCAGATTTAGAAATTTTAATTACGTGATTCCTCCTAAACATGTTAGAGGCTATCGTGTTTCCTAATATATTAAGAATAGGGATATCAGGAGGAGAAAAAGATAAAGAGACAACCAGAAACTGTGTCTAGGAGGCATTAAGTTTAACGAAATTTTAGAGAGATCTCAGCAATCCATCGCTTCATTTTTCCTTCGAAGCTAACCTTTACTCATGAGTGTCATGTGATATATATATATATATATATATATATATATATATATATATATATATATATATATATATATATATATATATATATATATATATATATATATATATATGATAAGGATGCCCATCAGTGGTACAACACATAGAAAATAACTTTATATTTCGGGTCCTAGCTGGACCTCTTCTCAAGCACAAGTACTAGAGAAGGGGCCCAAGTAGGACCGGAAATACAGCGCTATTTGCTAGAGGCTTCCTTTTCATTTAATGCTCCATGTTAACAATTTGTGCTTACACACACACACACACACACAAACACATACGGACGTACACACACACACACACACACACACACACACACACACACACACACACACACACACACACACACACATACACACACATACACACACATACACACACATACACACATATATATATATATATATATATATATATATATATATATATATATATATATATATATATATATATATATATATATATATATATGAGGCTGCTTTATTACTGATACTAGGAAGTTACTAAATTACTGTATATTAGTAATTTATTCGATATTTTACGATGTATTTGGCAAGTACACCCACTGAAGCTATATTAATGGACAAGGACAAGAACAAATAACGCTGCATTTGAATTCATTGGAATAAGAAGAGACTGCAATTTAATCGGCTTTTTGCCTCTCTATGCCCAAAATCATATACACGTGTACCCATAAATAATAGGGATAGAAAGTCTCATTTTAATTTCAAGCCACAACCTGTATTAATAAATAAATAAATAAATAACTAAATAAATAAATATATATATATATATATATATATATATATATATATATATATATATATATATATATATAGATAGATAAATAAATAAATGAATAAATAAATAAATAAATAAACAGTTAAATAAATAAATAAATTAATAAGCTAGTTACTTATAGGTGATTCAAAGAGAAAAAAAAACGCTATCGAGGAGGAATTTGTCATCCTCACGTTACCTAAATGTCATAAATTTCCTCATTTGCTATGTTTGACTACATATAAATTATGCAACCTAGCATAACCTGCCAGTGTAAAAAGAAACCTACAAAGGCCCCACAGTCCAGAGGGAAGAAACTGCAAATAGGGAATTTTCATCCCCTGTGTTCCACCCCACTCAGTCGACTTAGAGGATACCCAGGAAAAGTGCCTTATGAAGATTTTTGAAATTACATTTTATAGTGGCTTTTTGAAAGGTGTGCACAGTTTATATAACTAGTGAAAATCTTTAGACCATTCCTCTTCACAGTAAATAGATAGATAGATAGTTAGATAGATAGAGAGAGAGAGAGAGAGAGAGAGAGAGAGAGA
Source organism: Halocaridina rubra (assembly GCA_037179515.1). NCBI lineage: Eukaryota > Metazoa > Arthropoda > Malacostraca > Decapoda > Atyidae > Halocaridina > Halocaridina rubra. Next base: position 149,666 of record JAXCGZ010011378.1, on the reverse strand, counting down.
GAGAGAGAGAGAGAGAGAGAGAGAGAGAGAGAGAGAGAGAGATAATAGTATTCAGCATACCGTGACGTTTACACTATACTGTATATATCTGTCGAAATTAAATGATCATTTTAATAGCTTACAGTTGGTTTTATACATTAATTTTGATTACCATCGCATGGACAAATATGATGGTTAGGTTACGTTAGGTTAAGGTTAAGTAAAGTACAGATACTGAAGTAGACTTAATTGTATTAGCAGAACAAAAGCTATTTGAACCCTAAAGATGTTTAGCGATTTTTAATTGCAATTGGACCACAGTAGCTCAGAGGTAGAAGGCGCGAATCGGGAAGCTACTTAACGAAGGTTCGATTGCACCGTAGGACAGTAGAAGGTGCATCCAGTCTTAATCCTACAGATCTAACATGTGTCCACCCCCGTTTGAATGGGGACTAATTGTAACATAAAACGGTGCATTGCATTAATTGTAGTCAGATAAAATAGTGCATTTTATACTGCTTTGTGTAAGTCTTCCTCTAATCTCATTAAGATTAGTGGAGCGACTCTCTTCTCCTCCCTTCTCTCAGTAAAGCGCTAAGCATTTGACAGGCTTCCAACTCCTCGTGTTAAAAGTGCTCTTTTTGCTTTTTGTCGTTATTTAGCTTTGACGTAAAACAACATACTCTAATGTCAACCTTAAACGTATACTGAATGTTTTTTTTTTTTTTTTCATTTTAACAGAAACGTTATTCGTGCTCGCATTGGGTCATAGAATAACCAGTCTGTTTGTACGGACTAAATATAAAAATGGAATATTAAATGGCTTTTTCAGTTCATCCAACACTTGATTCTGATCTTGTTTCATCATTAAAATAATCATGACCATTTAGAGAATACGTTATGAATGAATACATATTCAAGAAATGCACAACGTAAATGCAAAAAAAAAAAAATGTCGATCTCGTTTTGCGATTTACAAATTCGTTTCATGATGACTTGGAGAGTAGTTCACATATTCTATAAATGGCTTATTTGCATCTTTTCACCACGTCGAGAGAGAGAGAGAGAGAGAGAGCTCTTCTCTCTTCAGCAATCTCTTCCCGTTACAACACACCTCCACCTTACGTTTTAAGCCTCCACCCACATCCTTAATCCCTATTACTATCCGCAAGGCTTAAGAAGAGAGCAAAGGGGAACCTCGTGCTTTGGCCAGCACCCAAAATAACCACCTGCTTCGCTGCATGATGGCGAGTGAAGTGAGGTAGGGGCAGAGAACGGATCTGTCTATAGGTAGGTTGGTAGGTAGGCAGTCAGGTTGACTTGGTAGGTTAGCCCTTAGTAAGGTAGGTAGGTAAGGCAGAGAGAGAGAGAGAGAGGTCGCTAAGCCACTTCTAATAAACTCATGATACTTCGTGTCACTTTCCCCGTTGACGCTACATTTCATTCTTCTTCTTTTTTAGTTCCTTCTCAACACTATAAACACAATATATGTGCTATCAACGCATGATGATATATATGACCATTGCCTAGAAGTGGGGGTTCAGACTACAGTTGTAAAACCTATCAAAAGGAGGATATTATCGCTAAAGAGACATGCGTTTTAAGCAGCTGCTGGAGTCGGAAAATTTATGGGATAACATGAGCCGAGAAGGCAAGAGCTCTTGTTCATCGCCCTTGCTGAATGTTTGGCCATTATTTTAATATATGAACGAGTGTAGACTAAACTTGAGTGGAAGTTATTCTTATTATAATCGGTTTATATTGTGCATCATCATTTCTTGGCCTGAGCTAAGTGGTGCATCTTATATTTCAAGAGAACACTTAAGCCATATCCAATCGTTGAAAATTAAATTAATTGATAAAGCTCGAGTTTTTTTTTTTTTTTTTTAAGTTTCAAGAACATCTGAGTAAGGGTCTATTGTATAGCGTAAATGTGTATAATTGTGTTTACAGAATGGCATGTATGTATATATGTTTGGCAGGAATACTTTCAAAACCTGAATAACAATAGTATCACCACATACGACATATTTAACACCGAAAATTGATTAAATAATTTTTATTATACACCCGTAAATAAATATCAGAATGACGACTTGCTGTTATATCTGTAAAATAGTCTTCTTCTTTTTTCATCAAAGAACCATTTAATTTATATTTTTATTTTTGCTGCATTATATTATGGCTGCCAATTTGATAATAATAATAATAATAATAATAATAATAATAATAATAATAATAATAATAATAATAATAATAATAATAACAATAATAATAATTTTATATGTAGTCGGTTGGTCAATGGCAGCAACCGCCCGTTGCGATACTAGAGCTGAAGGGTCTTGTAGACTTAAATAAGACTCCGGGACAGTTCGATGTTAAGTCTGCCTTCAGTTACGGTTCTCTTTCTATGCCTACATCAACACCGAATATTCTTGGATATTCGTTACACATGTCTTCTTATCCCTTCACATCTGACAAGTCACAAAACTCCCCATCTCCGTTTCTCTTTATATTTTCTTCGTGCCCAGGCTCGATGAGGGTAAATTTATTTTAATTTTATTTTTGGCCTGTCCTATTGTCACAATAATAATAATGATAACAAAAAAATAATAATAATGACTGTACAACCTACCTCAGGAACATCCATCAGGCGAAAGAGGGAAACGTAATGAACACTAAACCATCCTTCCCCCCCAACACCCATTAATAACACCACCACCACCACCACTTCCATAGTCACCTTCACAATCATTACCACCATAACCACCATCACCACCACAACAACCACAATTTCTTATCAACCACAAGCACTACAATTTCCGACAACTACTACCACCACTCCCTTCACTACCACTGCATAGGCCTTTTTTCTTGGCACGATGCGCTTTGGAATCGTGATGGCCATTCTCCGTAATAATAATAATACTAATAATAATAATAATAATAATAATAATAATAATAATAATAATAATAATAATAATAATAATGAATAATATGAATGACTATATGAATAACATTAAAACAAAAAGATAAATTTAAATCACAATTATTTTCATCTTCCTTATAATTTATATTTCTAATCGCTTAGATAAGGGTGGAAAAAGAAGCAATAACAAAGATTTTTGCAAAATTAATAGTGAAAGTAGAGTCCCTTAAACTAATTTATCATTATCTCTATTATTATTATTATTATTATTATTATTATTATTATTATTATTATTATTATTATTATTATTATTATTATTATTATTACTCCCTAAGGGAGGGGGGCTAGAATACGTCCTTCGTGTTCCCCTGCGTGTCGTAAGAGTCGACTAAATGGAGCAGAGCGAGGGGACTTGGAATCCCTTCCTCTGTATTTTCTCTTCCCAAAGAGTCAGAGCATTTTGGCTTGACTCAGCCACCCCCCTTATAAGGTCATGCATATAGATAGATTATTATTATTATTATTATTATTATTATTATTATTATTTATTTATTTATTTATTTATTTTTAATTTTCTAATTCAATATAGATAAGAAAATAAAAGACTAATATATTCCTGAATGTTAATCTGCGAAATTAATGTAATAAAATATTATTCTATACTTGTGCAAATATGTCACGGATATAAAGTTGTTTAGAACCAAAGACATTAAAATCTCACAATCGTAAGAATACAGTAGTAAATAAATAAAATACGAATAAATATGTAAATAAATAAATATTGTGTCTATAAATACGTTGGTTATTCATTAAAACCCTTAAATAATACACAGATTAAAAATCCTAAGATATTATATTAGTAAATTCAAACACAATTTTACGATTTCGTGTCAAGAAATAGGTCTGTATTATATTAAAGACTATTTTTGTATATATAAGAGATGTCATTATCATCATCATCATCATCACATCATCATAATGTCATTATAAACAAGGAACTAAATAAAATATAATTGTAAACAACTTTGAAATTGTTTTACCTTTTTCGTTGTATCTGAAACTCACCATTGAATTACTTTCATAAGTAGCAGATTTTTGTTTAATAGTAGCAGATTTTTTAAAATAAGTAGCAGATTTATTTAATTTTGTTGTTTTGGCCCGTCCTGGTGTCACAATCATAAAAAAAAAAAATTGCATCCATAACAAAATTTTGCTTTATATAGAAAAAAGTAAGAAATAGTCCTCTGAATGTTATTCATTATTTTATTGTATATTAAAGTCTTAAAATTTTAATTTAAAATTTATATAGCAAATATATAGAAAGTATTGTTCTATCTCATTTTAAAAATAAATTCAGAAACAAGTTTAAACGGTTTCTTTATCTGTGATTTTCCTTCAAAATAAAATGAAATTAAAGGAGTCTAAGAAAATATTGTAATTTTATTACATTAATGGAATGTATTGCAAGTTTTTGCTTCCTCTTAACGTGATTTAATTGGTTTCGGTTTTACGTCACGAACTCCCTTTTCTACTAAGGGCTAGGACGGTTGCCTTCTTGCGAAGGACTTGTTTTTGGCAGATGTAATCGTTACCCTGAGTGTATGCCCTTACGAACCTCAGTCCGTGTCAGGGCGCGAACCCTCGACCTGCCGCCTCAGAGTCGCGGACGCTACCATTTTGCCACGGAGACTACTATTCTATGTGATTTAACTATTTTAACATATTTATATTGTTTTAGTATTAACATAGATCATAATAGATGGCATAAACTCTTTTTGAGGTTCCTCTAAAGAAACTTATTTATTTATTTATTTATTTAATAAATAATTTATTTAATTAATTATTTATTTATATAGTTCATCGTCCTTCAAATTATAACCGCTAAGGACTGAATCCAACCCTGGTAAAAACATATACCAGTGAACGAATGAATGTTTGAGGAATGAGCTTCACTGCCCACTAATTTGGACTCACTGATTATACTCGTTAAAAACGTTGATGCATTAACTGCGATCAGGTGATGAATCCGACTTTTCAAAATTGCGACGCGGATTTTTTTTTTCCTTGTGTATGAAGTTTTGAGATATATTTTGCTATCTCTGGTCCACATAGAGCTTCAAAATATTTTTAGAAATTCGCCATTAACATTAAATTTATCTTTTTTTCTAAGAATATTTGAGAATTCGCCATAAGAATTACACCAAAGATTCTATCTTTTAAGAATTTTTCAAGTTTTTTTCTCTGGTGGTCATCTACTATCTCAGATCATTTCCAGAAATGATAAATGGTCCTGGATTTAATATTTTATATATTAAATAACGACCAGAATTTATGAATGGTTATTCAATCATAAGTAGATGGATAGATTTACCTTATAGCGTTTATTTATTTATTTTTTATATTGATAGAGAACTGTCTGTATATGATGATAATACATTCATTTTCGAGGGGATAATCTCTCTCTCTCTCTCTCTCTCTCTCTCTCTCTCTCTCTCTCTCTCTCTCTCTCTCTCTCTCTCTCTCTCTCTCTCTCTCTCTCTCTCTCTCATGGTAAGTTACTCTTGTTTTGCTCTGAAAAGAGCTCAATAAAAGTTCACGCCCTCTGTTCTTCTCTTTTTTATGGGTATGTTCTGACCTCTGTCGTAAATGTCTCTACAAATATTTGTTCTATTGTTCAACGTTAGCCTTACTTAGCTAGAAAATATTCTCAGCATCCGCAGAATTTCCCCTTTTATTCGGTTAAGAGAGAGAACCTTCAACTTTGTATATTGCATAGTGAGAAGTCATAAATAATTATATTCATATGCGTCTATTGTATCACTACAGATATTTTAGGAATCCTCTTCTGTGCTGTAAAGATAATAATCTTCTGTATATATTTTTACTGTATGAAATCTTTGCTATAATATTAGAATAATAATGATATTTCATTCTGAAAATAAACAGAAAAATCCACTGTTCTATTGTTTTACGATTTCTTCAATAAAAAATTTTCACAATAACGCTATTCTATTCAAGGGAGGAGCGTTTATAGAACACTGGCAATTGTGGGTAACTATCACTATATCAAGTCTATAATTCTAGATAGAAAATAATACTTCATTCTGAATATATGCCGAAAAATCTGTTGTATATAGTTTTACGATTTCTCTAAGAGGAACCTTCAACTCTACAGGGTGTCCACAAAGTCTGGGTACATAGGAAATTTCACTATGCAGACCTATTCAATCAAGTTCACCTGAATTTTGTAAAGAGCATCAAATTATGCATTGAAAATGATGGAAATCATTTTGAAAATATTATTTATTAACATTAGATTTAAATAAAATTGTTTTGTTTTAAAAGTATGTGTTAATCTCCTGTGTACCCAGATGAAGTCTGGGTACACAGGAGATTAACACATACTTTTAAAACAAAACAATTTTATTTAAATCTAATGTTCATAAATAATATTTTCAATATGATTTCCATCATTTTCAATGAATAATTTGATGCGCTTTACAAAATTCAGGTGAACTCGATTGAATAGGTCTGCAGAGTGAAATTTCCTATGTACCCAGACTTTGTGGACACCCTACATTGTAAACACGAGAAAAGCGTTTATGTTGCACTGGTACCTGAGGGGAACTAAGAATACAATGACGTTTAACATTGGCTTTCCCCTCAATTCATGAATCAAGCTTTTTGCCTTATGACTTGAACGGGGAAGACAGAAAGAGGGGACTGTTGTTATCCACGAACTAGTGAAGTATAGCTGAATGGTGAGGGCTGAATTGTTGAGCGCAATTTAACTAAACTACTGTGATTTGATATGATTTTCGCCTTTCAGTTACTATTGGTTAATGTATTTGTTACTCTTGTTTGGATAGCTAAGTGTTATTTCTTGCCTTACCACCTACTGCGGTTGTCGAGTCTCACGGAAGAAGAGCCTTTCTTGCTTACACTGTGCGTGACCCAAGCATGGTGGTGAGGGGAAAAATTGCGGCAGCCCTTTATCCACACGGATCTAAGATAAGTGATCGAAGTATATTAGCTTTGGGTAAAGTGTGTGCATTGACTCGGCCACCCCCTTAAAAGGGAGACTGCGAATATTGTATATGTATGTATGTATTTCTTATAGTTATATAATGGTCGTGTATTTTCCCTCTTATGAAATATTTATTATGAAAATTCGTTTGAGAAGAATTCCATTTTCAGAATATATCATAGTACAATTGGGACTGTCCAGGACAGTTCGATGTTAAGTCCTCCTTCAGCTACGGTTCTCTCTCTGTGCCTACATCAACACCGAGTATTTTTGGATATTCGTTACACATGTCTTATTATCCCTTCACATCTGACAAATTACAATACTCCCCATTTCTGTTTCTCTTTATGTTTTCTTCATGTCCAGGCCCGATGAGGGAAGATTTATTTTTTTTATTTTTATTTTGCCCGTCCTGGTGTCACAATCATAAAAAAAAAAATAATAATAATAATAATAAGGGGGCATCAGTAGTTCAGTGGTAGAATGCGTGACACGGGAATTGACTAACCTGGCATTCGCTAGTTCGATTCGCCTTATGGCGTTTGGAAGTGCATCCAGCCTTAATATCCTTATAGCTCCAACCTGTCTGTGTCCACCCTCATTCGACTGGTGACTAATTGTGGTATGTAAAACCACAGAAAAGGACATACAATAGTTGCGCTGTTATTACCTTAACTTCTTTGTACTTCTAATTAACATAAGACATTTATTTCAAAATTTAGCAAACACTGGCTAGGCTTGGAAGTATACTTTCATTCCGTAATCCTATATATATATATATATATATATATATATATATATATATATATATATATATATATATATATATATATATATATATATATATATATATATATTATTTTTTTTTAAGTAAGCAATTATATTCTATCCTGAAAAAATGTATGCTTTACACATATCTCTTTTTCGTGGTTCAAGAGAGCGTTTCTTGACAGTATTTTATAAATCAGAGTTTTGAACATAGTTGCATGGTGTTATAATCAAATCTTTTTTCTTTTTTAAGCATATATGCAATTTAATGGAAAAAATAAAAAGTAAAGAAACATCCTTTCAAAAGTAAATTTAAAGAGTTTACCTATTCATGATTCAATTACTGCCTCAGGTCGTTAGTTACTGAATATGCATGTCATAGATCACACAGGTGTCGTTACTCTCTTTTCATATATGACTCATTTACTGCCATTAAACATGATTGACCTCATTTTCTCCCATTAAACATGATTTAGGAAAATTTTACATTTTACCTTGATTGCTTCTGCAAGTGGAACGGAAGAAGGTTACTCATATCAAACAGATAAACACTCAGACATAAAGAAAAATACCCTCCATCTATCTTATTACAACTAGCAGGGAGCCACGGTAGCTCAGTGGGAGAACACGCAAGTAGGGAAGTGAGGCGCCTGACGTTCGTAAGTTCAATCCTGCCGCTGGACGTTAGGAAAGGTATACGGCTTTAATTCCCTAGCTGTAATCTGTGCCCAACCCTATTCGAATGGAAACTCATTTACTCATAAAATGGTGTAAATATAAGGGGTGGTTTACACGGTCAAACGGTTCATCGAACGCGGTTCGACAGATAAGTGTTTGAAGTGATGTTAGAACGTGTGAACGGGGTATTTGGTTGTCGAACACGTTCGACGAACGTGTTCGACAACCAAATATCCCCGTTCACACGTTCGAACATCACTTCAAACACTTGTCTGTCGAACCGCGTTCGACGAACCGTTTGACCGTGTAGACCCCTCTTAAGAACCCGAATAGCAGATAGACTCGTCTCTTTCCGTCATTTGTTTGTAGAGATAAAAAACACGCCTTCTCTCCATTCCTTTGCCCTGGGTTCTCCATTCCTTTAATAGCACTATCAAGCATTCGAATAAATATTACATAATGCTCAGTAGAAAGTATTTAAGCAAGTTAAACAATCTCATTTGACGCAGAAAACGAACCTAAATCTTCTGATTTCAGAGACAGTGGACGCAACCATTCCAATGTGTAGCTTTCCAATTTGCTGATTCCCATATTGCTGATTCCCAGTTTGCCGAGTCCAGTTTGGCGATTTCACAAATTGCCGATTCCCATATTGCCGACACCTAATAATCTGAATTTATTATTAGTATAGTACACGGAGGTGATTGCAGGGATTGATATAGGTTAGGTTAGTAAAGTTAGGTTAGGTTAGCCAAGTTAGGTTAGGTTAGGTGTATGATGATTATATTGATTTGAATAAGAGTCGGCAGTTTATATCATGATTGGCGGCATTTTCCTTTGTTGTTGGATTTAATTAAATTATAATTTTCAAAATTTAATTGATGTTAATTAATTACCAATCATTTACTTTTTTTGCCTTTGAAGCACCTTTGGTGAGCTTTTGCATCATCTTGATACAGGCAGTAAAATATTTCTTATGTTTAGTTTTTTTAATCCGTTGCAAGTAATTAGTTTCTCTTATTATTTTCCTTTCTTGTTTAATTTAATTATAGGTTTCTAAATTTCAAATATGTTTTATTATATTTAAAATGAAATATATTTATCTTAAATGCATTTTATATTTAGTTTTAATTTAATAAAACGTTGATAGCTACATTAGTTTTGAATATGAGTCGCCAATTTGGGAATGAGCTATATGGGAATCGGCAATTTGGGAAATCGAAAAATTTGGAATCAGCAAACTGGGAATCGGCGAATTGGTACAAAACCTTCCAACGCAGGATGTTATTTTGTAAAAGAATCCCAAACATATTTATTATTTGACGCACGAATTTTCAACCATATTCAATCTATGACTACGGGCGTTTGTAGCTCGACCGACAAGCAGTACCATTCCTGAAATGCCACCCCATAACGATCGACTAAATACCAGGTACCTAATTATCCTGCTTGGTGTACAGACGCATTTGGGATTAGAGACACCTGCTCAAGAGTTTCTTCCTCGCCATGGATTCGAACTCGAGATCTTGCGACTGTGTATATTATCATACTTCCCCAACCGACTCTGTTTTCAAGATAATTTCGATTTCAGTTATTGAATATGCAATCATTAGGTGCTGGAATCTTTTTCGTGGCAAAATATGTAGTTTCTAATTCTGAAATTAAGAGTTAGGGATTCGATTCCGCATCCATATTGAGCGATACAAATCCAAAACATACATATATGTACATACATACATACATACATACATACATACATACATACATACATACATACATACATACACAGGTACTAGGTGGAGATTTGTAGCTCGCGAATTGGTCGGTGTAGCTACTGCTTCTTCCCATCTATCTCCAGACTCTGGAATTCTCTTCATCCTAAGTTTTATAACCTATCTTTCTTCAAATAGCGGATCTATCGTCATCTCAGGGCCTAATCCTGCCAGATCTCTAGGTCCTAAATACTTTAACAAATCTTTCAGCCTATCCTCTTCCTATTACCTCTGCTTTGTCCATAACCTATTTTTTTCCCTAAATGTTTTATTTGTGCTCGGGCCTTTATTGATGAGGGCAGTTTTCTTCCCTATCCCGGTGTCATACTCATAAAGAAAAAAAAAACAATATTTTTTTTTCTTCAAATTGAAACCATGAAATACGTTGGAATGCACAGTATGAGATATGAAAAATAACTCTAATATCTTGATTATTTCTCCTTCCAACAGGCCTCTTGGAGAAGTTAAATAAAAACCATATTAAGATTACTAAAGCCACTTGCGAGACATGTGAAAATATCAGTGAATAGTCCGTGTTTTCAATATTGCATGTTGTGAATATATATATATATATATATATATATATATATATATATATATATATATATATATATATATATATATATATATATATATATATATATATATATATATATATATATATATAATGTTACTTTTGCTCCTAAATAAGATTCGATCCTAGAGAGCACTTGATAATCCTTCAACATACATCAGGTGCTACCAAGTGTGCTACCGGTGGTAGAGTTGAAGCACCATAAGCACTCCTTGATGCATTATGAAGTGTGTTCTTGTTTCGAATGCTGGTCAGAGACAGAATAATATATTAAGTAGCTCATCAGATGTATGCATATTAATTCAAACATTACTATTTCTTGTTATATTTGAAGGGCATGGTGAGAAAAGTGAGACTGAGATGGTTTGGGAATGTGCTAAAGAGGGACGAGGGGTATGTCACACAGAGAAGGATGTTGAGGATGGATCTGCCTGGCAAATGTTGGAGAAATACGCCAAATAGGAGGTTAATGAATGTAGTGAGGCAGGACTGAGGGGTGTGTAAAGTAACGAAGGATTTTCCACTGTGGCGACCCCTCAATGGGTATGCGTAAAGAAGATCTAGGTACATCATTTTCTTTTTAATATCAAGTTAACTGATGTCCTATTCTTCTCTTTATCAGCAACATTTTCCAAGTTTCCTATGGAATCGCTGTTCTTTACTAGCCACTTGGAGTGTTGTGCTGATTTTGGTTTCAAGTTTTACGGTCGGATGATTTTCTTGGCATCAACTCCCATTGATCCGGGCTTGGAAAGAGTATTGGTTTGAGGTAGTTTGCTTCAATGATACTTTTTACCATTTGTCATGTGTCGACATTACTCTTCATGCGACTGGGTGTGAACACAGGTATGTTGGAGCAGGGGGTTTAAGGATGGATGCCCTTCTTAACTCCTCTCGGTGGGATTGAACCTGCGTTAGTCAGACTTGTCATTTTCCGAATCCCTCGTTTTACCACTGAGCTACCGCGGTCCCCTAAGTTACTGAATCTGCTGTTTGTCGTTTATGTGTCACTATTATCTCCCATTCTGGGGGTGGATAGATAAGCTAGAGCAGGGAAATGTGGGCTGGATTAAATTCCTAACACCCCGCGATGGGCTTAATTACGAGTCTGTTACTTCACAAGTAGAGATCTCTGATCACTGCGCTACCGCGGTTCCCCTGTTTTACTGATACTACTGAAATATAAATGATATCATATTAGAAAAAAATACTAGAACGAATATGACGAATTCCTACATTTTCTAAGTAAGTAGCGTCACATTGTATTATAGTAAATATACAGATGATTCTCCGTGAACGAAGAGGGGAGGAAGGCAGTACTTCGAATGAACTAAAGGAACAAGGATAAAAGTAGGTAAAAATGCCGGGCTCCTGAAGAAGCAGCAAAAAGGTAATTGGATAAATAGAATGCCTATGGCCAAGGAGCAAGACTGGGGAAA
>JAXCGZ010011378.1:125000-127500 GCA_037179515.1 Halocaridina rubra | reverse complement strand
TCCCCTTGGGGGGGGGGGTAATAATACTTCCTCCGTTGTCCCCTGCATGTCGCAAAGTCGATTAAATTGGACATAGCGAGGGGACTGAGAATTCCTTCTTCCATATTTTCTTCGGGCAAAGAGCATAGATATATTTCTTAGACTCAGCCATCCCTCTTGTGAGGGCAAATATGGCAATTGTATTTTTTTCATGATTTTGATACCAGGACGGGCCAAATAAAGAAAAAAATTTAATCTGTCCTGAGTATGAAGAAAACATAAAGAGAAACTTAGATGGAGAGTGTTGTTTCTTGTCAGATGTGAAGGGATAATAAGAGATGTGTAACGAATAGAAGAGCATATTGAGTGTTTAGTTAGGCATATAAAAAGAACGTAACTGAAGAAAGGCTTAACTTAGAACACTCCTGGACAGTCCTATTTAAGTCCAAGAGACCCTTCAGCTGTAGTATCACAACGGGCGGCTGATGCCATGGGCCAGCCTTTTGCGTGTATATAGAGACTTGATAAGAAGCCAAATAGTTTAAGATTTTGAATTTACTTTAATGAAAATTTACAGATTCGTTCAGTCTTATATAAGTTTTTAAAAGTAAAAAAGCTACAGACTTAAGCCTAAGATGTAAATAATTCGAGCAAAGAATAACATAACCTTGACAACTCACCAAGTTCTAGCAAATGTAATAAATCAATGATATCAAATTATGTCTTTGACTCCCGAGGAGTAGTACATTGCAGAGCAGAATGTTTGTAAGTGCCATACATATTTTCTAACAACTTTGCATGTCATCCATGGATATAATACATCATTTAAAAGAGCTTAATATTGGCATAAATGTTGTAGAATCCCGCTCCCCCTTTGCATGGTTGCAGTATTTTGCATATGATTAAAAGAATACGTAATGGATGTCCCTAAGCAGTTATTAAAGGCAGTTGCATTGCTGTTTGGTGTTGAGAGTATTTTTTTTTCATTATATGGTTTTGTTCATTCTAAGATCAGGAATCAGGTTAAGAAAAGGCATCGAAGCTGGTGACTGTTCACAAGCATATCAGCTAACTATGTTTAAAACAAATTCTCTTTTTTTTTTCACCAAAGGCTGAAAACTGAAAGTACATATTTACTTCTGTTCATTCAAAGGTCAGGAAAGGTATCAAACGAGACTGTTCATAGGCATTTCTGCTGACCGCATTTTTAATATAAGTTACTTTTGTTTTTTTAAATGGATGAAAAATCTGAGAATTAAATATGTTTTAGAATTTGATTTTTTTTTTCCAGGAGGGTATCAAAGCTTGAGACTTTCCGTAAGCAATTAATTTAAGCATAATTTCAATATAAATTTTTTGTTTAGAGGTTGAAAAATTTTACTATAAGTACATGTTTATCTATGTTGTACCATGTTTATAGTATAATAATAATTATTATTATTTTCGAGAAGTATGCCTTATGCTTTTTTCTTTCATAAATAAAGGAGTTCCTCATCTTACACTGTTAATTGGCTCCATCACTTCCCATGTAAGTAAAAAATCGCATATAGTACAAACCCTTATCTAATTGTGTCTTTAAAAAAACATATGATATTTTCAAAACCTCCTGCATACCCTGAATTATACTTAGATTACTACTCTGTACTTAAAGTTTGTCAAATACTAATTAAATTTATTTAAAAACTGTACTGTAGTTCCTATGATGTATTTGTTGTGGGATAAATGAGTGAAATTTTATTTCTTATTTGCATTTTCCAACCATGTATACTAATACCTGCACTTAATGAAACAACTTTACATACCATAAGAACAGTTGCCGTTATTAGTTGTTTTCCTGCTCACCTTTGTGGGGAAGTATTGTGGTTGGTGGAGTAAAAAGATCAGAGCGCTGATTTAAGTAAAACAAATCAGATTTAAATTAAAAAAAAAAAAATTATGTGATTATTATTTTTGCTATTATTATCATTATTGTTGTCCTTATTATTGCATTGTTGTTAGTATTATTTCTAATATAATAATTTTCGTTATCATATAGTTTTTTACTATTATAATTATTATTGTTATTATTGTTATTATTATTATTATTTCCCGTCTCTTCCCACTATTGACCATAGCGTAATTACCTAGCTTCATACCTTGCCTTGCCTATGGCATAAACAAAAACTTCCTACCTATATTGCTTTGATCAGTTAACTAATTTCCTATGTTGAGTTGCTAATTTTTCTTTTTTTTCTGTTTTCTGTATGTATATATAGCGCTTCATTCGTTTATATAAATCTTGTCCTGCCCTTTTGCTTCTCTCAGAGCGTCAATGAACAAAAATTGAGGTTATACAAAACAACGCAAAAAAAAATGCGAGTCATGCTAGGAGCCCCCATCTGGACAAAGATAATATACCTCCATCTGGAAACTAGTCTCCTTTCTTTGACTCACAGATCTGTGAAGAGAATGACCTTCAGCATAGCCAAGAGCATTGCAGCACACCCCTGCATCGCCGGCAAGGACTTCAACCTCGCTTTAA
>JAXCGZ010011378.1:115000-120000 GCA_037179515.1 Halocaridina rubra | reverse complement strand
AGGATAATGAGGGGAAAGTATAGAGGGAGGGATTTCGGAAACTTTGTTTATCACTCAAACAGCCAGTAAGGTAGTTACGGGTCAGGTTAGGTTAGGTTAGGTTGCTGTTTAAAACAAGTACTCTTTAAATTTTAGTGTTGCCTAATATTCAATATGGAATATGGAATATATGTATTTTTATAAAATACCTTTAAATTTACTATAAGTAATATCACTGTACGGTGATAATACACACCACTATGATAATAACAAAAATAAAACTCATTTGCTGTAAATTTATATATTAGGCCTTATCGTTATTAAATGGTGTTTTGTTACAGCTCAGAATAAGATTTTTTAGTTAATTGTTAAATCGCTGTTTTAATCTTACACCAGCCTAAGGCGTTACCAACTATTACTGAAGGTCAAAAAGAAACAATAGACTACTTTTCTCACTGCTAGCGGTGGGGATATAAACACACCACTGAATGTGTCTCTGTTTATTTTACTATCACTTCCAACATTGTATCACTGAGGGTTCAGAAAAAGTAAGAACCTTCTCAGCTAGAACTTAGAAAGGAACACCCTTCTAAATGCCTCAAGCCCGTGTTGGTCGTTTTGCGACTCGTGCACTCTACCATTGAGCTACCACTGGCCATCGTTCAGAAAAATGTTTTATTTTGGTGTAAGGAAAGCTTATTGAATTTCTCTTTTAATCCCTTGGTATCTAGAAGCTTCACCTAAAACTCTAAAACTGACACGAAGCTGACACTCAGTAATCTACAGTAAAAAAGAAAGAAAAAAAAAACTGGTCATATGGGTCGAGATTCTTTTCAGATTTTTATTGTTATATGTGCCATATAACCCTCGAATTAAAAAAAAAATGAACAGAGGAGATGGCGTTGAGACTTTTAAGGGTGTCGTAGCTGTAAACATATATGTTTGTATTATTGGCATCTGTTCAACACCATAGCAATATATTAGGTTATATGGCTCTATAATTAGACTACAAAAATGGACTGTGGTGTTCATGTAGGTAGGTCTAGATTTGGGCGTAAATACATATGTATGTAGTGTATATAATCTCTTCCCCCTTATTCTAAGATTCAGATCGATAGAGAACCATCTACATATTCCAAGTCGATGGCTTATTTCATGTCAGTAGCTCAATTTAGTTAAATCGATTTAGATGTTTGGAGTTGTCCACCACAGGACCTGATCTGCTCCTAAATAATAAAGCCCTGACACTGGAGTTCAACTGGTATTGACAATATAAAGTCACTGCTGCACTTATAATCTTCGTGTCTTATGTCAAAAAGGCCATACATTTTATTTTTTTTTAATAATTGTAACACCAGGACGGGCAAAATAGATAAATATATATATCTGCCCTCATCGGGCCTGGGCACGAAGAGAACAAAATGTAAAGAAAATAGAGATGGCAAGTGTTGTGACTTGTCAGATGTGATGGGATAATAAGAGATGTGTAACACATTTCCAAGAATAATCGGTGTTGATGTAGGCATAGAAAAAGAACCGTAACTGAACACCTTGAACAAAATGTAAAGAAAACAGAGATGGCAAGTGTTGTGACTTGTCAGATGTGAGGGGATAATAAGAGATGTGTAACACATATCCAAGAATATTCGGTGTTGATGTAGTCACAGAAAAAGAACCGTAACTGAACACCTTGAATATATATTGACAGTTTCATGTGTATTTTCGTTAGGTGTTTTCAAAATAGTACTTTGTGCGCTCGTTCACACGAAGAAAATGAATACATTTGGTAGATAGTTTCGTGTTGCATTCTTGTTCAGTGTTTTCGAGAAATACTTGTTAGTTTTGCGCTGGTTCATGTCATGAATATGTGTATCATCGTTCAGTGTTTTCAAGAGTGCCTGTGATATGTGCGCACGATATGACAGAAAACTATATATAATTGTCAGATAGTTTTATGTGTATTCTCGTTGAGGAAAGTACCTGTGACATATGCGCCAGAGTGTTTTTGACAGTGATTAAAGAAGACATAAAAGTTTCGTTGAAAAAGTGGAAAGGAAATTACAAAATGATAAACACGATTCATTCACGTTGGATCTGAAAATTGAAATCTTGTTCTCAGATTAAAAAAATTTCCTGGAAATCTCAAGATTATCGTTATATCTTTTTTTATAAATTAAACTCCAAAAGGACTTGATAGCTAATCACTGCAAGTCGTATCTTAATCTGAGTTTGCTCTTTATTAACAATTTATTCTGGAAACCACTATAATTTTCATTCAATATTTTCCATACTATTAAATCTTATTCACGTATCCTGTTAAGTGCAAGTTGACATGATTAATTTCACATGTAGTACAATATGAATAGAATCTAAATACATTTGTTGTCATTCCAGGCATATATATATATATATATATATATATATATATATATATATATATATATATATATATATATATATATATATATATATATATATATACACTCTCGCCCGCAAACAAGCGCGCACATACACAAATTATGACTTACAATTCGATTAATTGGAATAAATTGTAACGTGTGTGTGTTTGTGTGTGTGTGTGTGTATATATATATAATATATATATATATATATATATATATATATATATATATATATATATATATATATATATATATATATATATATATATATATATATATATATATATGAAAAGGGGAATTTTCTTGCCTGTCCCGGTGTCACACATAAAATAACCTGAAGTAATAATACCATTTATAAAGTCTTATAATACTAGGGGCACAGTCAAAAACATATATTTCTGACGCACTGATCCCATGTGTTAATATGTAAAATAAAATACCAAGAGTTAAAAAAGAAAAAGAAAAAAAGAACGGACATCATCACTGAACAGAAGAGCATAAATTCATATATAAGAATATTTTTAGAAATTATACTGTAAAAAATAAAATATCAAAGTATCGAACGAACACATTATTAGCTCGAATAATGACGATATGATATGCCACATTGGGACACGGCCGGTGGTGGAACTGTACTTCGAGAAAGAATAAATTCAGGTATTCCCAATACTACGTAGACCGATGGCACTTCACTGCCAGTGATAATTATGAGTCAGCTACATATAAAGTGAATCGTCACATGAGAGAGAGAGAGAGAGAGAGAGAGAGAGAGAGAGAGAGAGAGAGAGAGAGAGAGAGAGAGAGAGAGAGAATGTTGCTGTCTATCATGTGTCCCATAAGCCTTTACCTACCTAGCCTAATGTAACCCTTTCCGTCTGTTTCACCGAACCCGCCTCTGTCCATTCTTGTTAATCTTGCTATCCTCTTTCTTCATGTCTGTCACCCTCATTTATTATTTCATAATTTCATATGTCTGTATTCTCATTCTTTTAGTCTATTCATGTTCCTTCAATTATCTCTTCGCTTCGATGGTTTTTGCATCTACGTTATTAAACCTTTCCTTATTTTTTTAACTTCGGCCTTTATCCGTATTCATGGATTTTCATTCTCTTTACTCCATTCTCCCTTGTAACTCTTCCTTTTATATTTTTTTTTCTATCCATTTTCACACCTTTTCTTATTTTTTCCTCCTACCATTCCACGCCATTCCTTTATTTCCTTTCTCTCCTCTTCGTTCTTCCTTACATTCCCACCCCTTTTCCCGAAATTGCCGACAGTTGGGGGTGTGGGGCTAAGTGGGAGTGTGGGTCGAAATGGAGGTGTGGGGCTTGAGGGGTTGATATTAGTTGTCTATTTCGAATACCTTTTGCCATCAGACTGATAGCTTTCCCATTGCATATGTGTTACGGGATTAAATTTTCACCTCTCTGCCGTTTGTTCAGAGAGAGAGAGAGAGAGAGAGAGAGAGAGAGAGAGAGAGAGAGAGAGAGAGAGAGAGAGAGTGTTACGAGTATGGAACGTACAAGTGATATCATCAAAGTCTCTCTGTTGCGGCCAATGCTATATCCTAAAAACGGCTTTATATTCTTAAGCTTTTATTTATTTATTTATTTATTTATTTACTTATTTATTTATTTATTAGCTTCACATTGTCCTTGCATTGCTTTATTGTCAGTGAATGGAGGATTACAAATATTTATATATTCTTTATTTAATTTTCAATTTAATTTATCTGTGTGTGACTTTCTAGTCTTATATTGTTTGCTACATAAAAAAGAAGTTATCTACGGTGCCAGCAGATTCTGGAAGCTCTATATATAAACAAATATGACTTGTGCAGGCGCCGGACACTATCACCCTACCTCCTCTGTGAGTAAGGCCCGATTTCTTAAACAGTGTAAACCTAGGATACCATATTGTTAGTTAGCAAGACACCCACAAATGGATTTCATAAACGCATCTGACGCGGTTCTGTGTATGGCTAGGATCCCGTACTTTGCCCCGGTTTCTTAGATAGTGTAAACCTAGGATACCATATTGTTAGTTAGCTAGACACACACAAATGGATTTCACAAACGCATCTGACGCGGTTCTGTGTATGGCTAGGATCCCGTACGGGAACCTAGCCATACCCAGAACCGCGTCAGGTGCGTTTATGAAATCCATTTGTGTGTCTAGCTAACTGACAATATGGTATCCTAGGTTTACACTGTTTAAGAAATCGGGCCTAAGAGACTGTGGGCAGAGGTAATGGAGCCTTAAGATCTCTGGATAAAATCATAAGGACTTGGCGATAGTGATAATAGAGTGGTCCTGGTGAATATAAGGCAAAGGAGTTTATAAATGATCCATAGACTTCCTCCACTACAGTCCAAATACTCATTTGATAATGTATAAGGTATACGAAACGTCATGACTCCTAATCTCTCCAACTTCCTATAACACTACAATAATAATGAGGGAAATTAGTTAGGAACATAGAGAAATTAAATAGGTAAATGGCAAATGCAAAAAACAGCGGTCATATTTAACAAGATATACTGTAAAGAAAGTATAATGCCAATATATATATATATATATATATATATATATATATATATATATATATATATATATATA
>JAXCGZ010011378.1:107500-110000 GCA_037179515.1 Halocaridina rubra | reverse complement strand
AATGATGAAAGAAACATAAACCTCGAGAGTGTGTTGCACCCTTTCATATGTTATTATTAATCCCCATTCGAATGGGTGTGAACACAGACATGTTGGAACTATAAAAAGACTAGTTTTGAATGCCCTCCCTAGCGCCCTGCGGGAGTACTTTCAAGAACCATTGCTTTCTTTCTCAAAGGTTGAAAGTATCCCTTATTATTTTGTTCTGGAACACAGGGAGCCTCGGTAGCTCAGTGGTAGATCACGCGAATTAGGAAGCGACGAGTTTGACTCATACTGATTCTATCCCGCCGTGGAGCGTTAGGAAAGGCAGCTCCAGCCTGTCTGAGTCCAACTCCATGTGAATGAGGATGAAGTGTAATTCATAAAACGATATAAAATAAAAAAAAATAAAAATGTCTGAAAGACCGCTTTAAATGCCCGCAAAATATTACTCCGCCGTCATTGTTATGGGATCCAAATGATGTCATAAATAGATTAAAAATATAGATAAAAAAAAAGATGATGTTATGAAGTATGAATAGCAACTTAACTGCCATATATCGGGGGCCGCGGTAACTCAATGGTTAATTGCGAAAGTTGGAAGGTGACAAGCTTGACAACCGGGAGTTCGGTCTCACAACGGTGTGTTAGAATGAGCAACTAGAGTTAAGGGGGGTTTACACGGTCAAACGGTTCGTCGAACGCGGTTCGACAGACAAGTGTTTCAAGTGATGTTCGAACGTGTGAACGGGGTATTTGGTTGTCGAACACGGAACGTGTTCGACAACCAAATACCCCGTTAACACGTTCGAACATCACCTCAAACACTTGTCTGTCGAACCGAGTTCGACGAACCGTTTGACCGTGTAAACCCCCCTTTAATCTCCTTATCGCTCAAACCTGTCTGTGTCCAACCCTGTACGATGGGTACTAATTGTGAAACATCAAGCAGCAAAAAAGAAAATAAATTATATATATATATATATATATATATATATATATATATATATATATATATATATATATATAATTTCCCCTGTGGGAGGGTCTAGAATATTTCCTCCGCGTTCCCCTGCGTGTCGTAAGAGGCGACTAAATAGGGCGGAGCGAGGGGATCCCCTCGTCTGTATTTTCTTTTCCCAAAGAGTTACAGTACTTTCCCTTGACTCGGCCACTCCCCTTATAAGAGGAAGAATGGCTCATACATACATACATACATACATATATATATATATATATATATATATATATATATATATATATATATATATATATATATATATATATATATATATATATATATATATATATATACAATATCATTTAGGCAGTGAAATGTATTGAACTCGACACTTTTCCCTTTTTATCGTGTCACGATAAGTCCCATTCAAATGGGGTTGACACAGACAGGTTAGAGCTATAATGGGTATTAAGGCTTGATGCGCATCCCAGCGGCCAACGGAGGGATAGAACTTACATTTGTCAATGTAGTATTCATCAATGTACTGTTCATTGATGATCAAAATATCGATGTGGTTTGCGAGTAAAGTTATTTCAGAGAGGAAAAGCGGAAAGACACCGATATAAAACTATTTTTTTCTGATACATCATTTTAAGAATTGAGTTTTTGAGCTAAACTGAAATCCATAATGTGGTTATTTTTGAACACAACCATTTATTTACAAAAACAAGATACTTTCAGTTAGACAACTTGGTAATACCTTTAGGTATGAACATTGCCCCAAATGATAAATGCCTCTTAGGGCGATTAACCGTTATGCCGATTGCAGCTTAAAATTGCCCTTTAGGACAATTACCCCTTCAGTATTCAGTTTTATATTTTACACCAGCTTTTAATAAACTAATTTAACCTTCTTTTCATTCAATATTTATTAATTTTATATTTTACTTATATATTATTAAGGGGCAATTGTCCTCTTTCGCATTACCAAGAATCAATCATCCTATGGGCAATTTTCCGTACCCCGCAGATAACAAAGAGGTTACCAACTTCTATTAAGACCTTCAGTGGTACGGTTGGTAGCGCCCTATGCACATTACTGTAACATTTTGTGTTGTGGGTTTGAATCCTGATCAGGGGTAGGTACGTGTTTATGTTTAGGAGCCAGAAAGATCATTTGTTCATGCTTAGCAGATAAGAGAACATCGTAATAGTCTGTTTTTGTTTCCAGAGTACATTAATGTTTTTAAGGTAGGGGATCATGACCTCTTCCTGTAATTTACTTGTTATTATGTTTTATACATACAATAATGTGTTTACTTTATGTATAGGCAAGTACAGGCAAGCATACGCAATCGAGTTCCATACATTTTTTTTCCTAAATGAAATAAAATATGTATTTTTTTCATACTATAAACTGTCAACAGTGAACACATTTTCGAGTTTAAAGTGTCACATTGAGTCCCCATTCGAAAGGGGGTGGACACAAATATGTTGGAGCTGGAGGATTAAGGGTACATGCCTCTCCTCCTAACGCCCTGCTGTGGGATCGAACCT
>JAXCGZ010011378.1:90000-100000 GCA_037179515.1 Halocaridina rubra | reverse complement strand
TATTGTGCTAAGGGGAATATGCATTTGTCCTCAGGGGCAAGTGTCCGTGTCCCTTGCTTGATATTTATACTCAAAATATCTCTACACTACTTCTCATTAAAACAAAAAAAAGAGTTTTCTTTCATTTATTTCATATACAAAAGGCTGGCATTAATTAACTTTGAGGTTAACTCTTTTTTTGCACATTCCTGGATTGGCGTGTGTTATAGGTTCCATTTCTGTTCATGGACCAATATTTTTCACGTTTTCACACATGATAATATGTTTATTTGGTCATGGTAGATGCCTATATAGCAGTGATTTGAATTGAAAACGAGAAATGTCACGAGTGCGGTAAGGATAAGGTAGCTAATTGAAGAAAGACGTTAGGTTGTGTTGATTTCCTCGCTCAAGCAGTTTGCTGAGAAACTGATCACCTTCTTCTCTTATACCTTCGATAGAACAGTTGATAGCGCCTTTGACACATTAATGGCTTGTCAACTGCATTGTAGGTTCGAATTCTGGTCGGGAACAAAAATGTGTCTCATGTTTTCACATAAAATAATGTTTTTATTTGATCATTGTAGATACCTATGCAGCAAGGACTTTTGAGCTAAATGTCAAAAGAACCATACGAATGAAGAGTAAAGGATATCACATGAACGTAAGCCTCCGGTAATGATTATTTCCAAGCTCTAGCAGTTAGTTGAGATGTTTTCTTCTTTTCTTATACCTTCTGTGGTACAGTCGCTAGCGCCATATGCACTCATTAATGGACTATCAACTGTTTTGTATCTGCGAATCCTGGTCAGGGGCAAAAATATTGTCATTGTTTTCATGCATGGTAATATATATTTTGGCATTGTAAATTGATATAGATATTTCTAAGATGTAAAAAAAAAAAGATAAATGTATTGAATATATTTTTTTATTTTTTTATTTATTTTTTTTTACCAGGTTCTCTAAATTAATTTCCACGTCTATTTAGGTTCATAATTATTGATTAATTATATATTTGCTGTCCAAAACATATTTATTGAATATTGATATATTTTATTTTTCTTTGAGTGAAATTTTAATCATGAAAGATTGAACATAAACATTTATTTTAGCTCTTTTCATATCTATTTGCTTTAATGTAATCAAACTTACTGTCACCTATACTCACATATGTAGCAAGTAATACTTATAAAAAGCTGTTTTCCGCAGGCTTTTTTGATATTATTATTATTATTATTATTATTATTATTATTATTATTATTATTATTATTATTATTATTATTATGTAAAAAAATAATTATATAAATGTTATTGAATACAATGCTGCAAAACTTATTTTTCTTTTTCTTTCAAATATCGATTATTAATTTCTGTTCTCTAATTCATCTCTCTCTCTCTCTCTCTCTCTCTCTCTCTCTCTCTCTCTCTCTCTCTCTCTCTTGCACCATCAGGTTTATGATGCATGTTAATACTCTAGACCACATTTCCGCTTCTTATCTTACAAAAACGTCTAAAAATCTTGACTCAAATTAATTTTAATTTCTCTCACGAAGCACGACCTGACCTTTAACCTTGCATGTGTATAGGGTGTTAATTTGACCTGACATCACTTGTTGGGTCAGTTTGTCAGTTATCTACAGGTTGATTTCTGTTCGCATTTCGTTCTTTACTCTGCGACAGACAGACAGTAACTGGTTGTCTAGATCTGTCCGTCACACGTGTCACCTGTCGTGAAATGTACTTCACCCACTGTAAATACTATTAATGAGATGAATCTCACCTTTGGATCGGATTATGTGGTAGATACAAATATCATTTTAGTGTGATTGACTTTTTTCTCGATACAAATATGAAGGCGATACAAAGATTGTTTTATTGTGATGATTTTATATATATATATATATATATATATATATATATATATATATATATATATATATATATATATATATATATATATATATATATATATATATATATATATATATATATTTAAGCGGGCGACACAAAGATCACTTTATTGTGATGATTTTTTTTTTATATATATATTTAAGCGGGCGATATAAAGATCGTTTGGTCGTGATCGGTTTTATCCCCGGGTCTTTTTATGCAGGCGATGCATACATTGTTTTACTATGAAGGATTTATTTTATTTATTTTTCCCTCTATTATTATTATTATTATTATTATTATTATTATTATTATTATTATTATTATTATTATTATTATTATCATCATCATCATTATTAAGGTATAATCTTACATACATTAATTCTTACTTACGTACAAATATTTTAACTATACACGTGGTAATTCATCGCTTAGAATATTTGTAAAGGATTTTTTTTTAACCAATTTCAGAATTTTCGTGGGAGCAAAATACCCAGCGGAATATGGCGAAAATAACGAAAGGACTATTTCACTCGCTTCCTTTAATCAATATTAATAATAATTCTTAATTATTTGTGACTACTGATTCATTATTAATCAATTTGCGGAATGCTTTTGGACACATATTGAAACTAATTTGGATTTTTTGTTTTGTTTTAGATTATCAATGTTATAATGAACCTAATTATATGATTTTATATAATAAACAACTCGCATAAATATGAGGTAGGTGGATAATTATACGAGGTAATTTATGCTCTGATTATTACTACTACTATTATTATTATTATTATTATTATTATTATTATTATTATTATTATTATTATTATTTTTATTATTATTATTTTCATTGTAATTATTATTATTATTTTATTATTATTATTATTTTCATTGTAATTATTATTATTTTATTATTATTATTGCTATAGCAATCAATATTATTTTTATCATAGATATTTTTATTATCATTATCATTTCTTTATTAATTGTACCATTTATTGCACTGATTACTATCAAATATCAGCGAATGTTGTTAAGTATTACACTATTATTATAATAAGGAACCAAAAATGATAAAAGCAATGACACTAGCATTAATAATAATAATAATAATAACAATAATAATAATAATAATAATAATAATAATAATGAAACAGATGCCACATGTACAGATGTGCCCAAATACAATGGTCGGCGATCGCCGGAAGTTGTTAACATATTTGGAGAGAGAGAGAGAGAGAGAGAGAGAGAGAGAGAGAGAGAGAGAGAGAGAGAGAGAGAGAGAGAGAGAGAGAGAATATTTGGCATAGCGGGGAACACCCAGGATGAAGGTGTTTTTTTTTTCCTTTCCTTCTACTTAATCTCTCTCTCCCTTTTTTAACCCCATTTTTGTTTGTTTCCTTCCGGTCCCCCCTTCAAGCTTAATCCTTCTCTCCCCCCCCACAACACGTGTTTTATCACTCACTTACCTTAGGTTTTTTTCTTGTTTCTTTCTTGTCTTCGTTTTTCCGGAAACCTTTTTGGGGGACTTAGACCATTTTCTTCTTTATTTTTGTCGTCGTCTAAATGATTTTCTTCCACTTGATTTTTTACCTATTTCCTTATTTTTATAATTATTCGCACTTGATAGACACTGTACACGATATTCTTTCAGCTACCACTTATTTTCCCTTTTCTTTTTCTTTTAATTTTTCTTCTAAATGAGATTTAGTTGAGGGGAAGAGGAGAAGAAGAGAGGCATTTATAAGCCAAGAAGTTGGCGCCGAGACGCGGCTATTAGTGGCATAGGTGAAACTTGTCTCGGGTTGAAAGCGAGCCTCAGCGCGCAGAGAAAACTCATCTCTATTTCTCTCATTTTAAAAAGCTATTAGACATATCTTAAGACAGTTATATTATATATCAAAAGACAGCTCACCCCTTTAAAATCCCAATATCATCGTCATTACATCATGATTCAGATCGGTTAAGAATGCAAGCGAAGTAACAAGGAACCAATCTCAACGAGGGAGTCAGCGGCTAAAAAGCGACAGAGCTAATGTAATTTGTTAAATAGGGAAAAATAGGAAGCTTGTTATCATAGTCATTCACTTTTTAGTCAGAGTGAATAGATTCTAAGGAATATAAGTTAATAAATAGTTTATTCGTGACAGCAAAGACGAAAAGGTGCAACAACGTGTGTTGATGTTTCTGAGAGCGCGAGTGTGGATGCAGACGGGGCTTGCGCCTTGAACCCTCGCCGTCACCACTGACTGCCACCACGGGACTGCTTCGCCAAAAGCCTTCTCTCTCTCTCTCTCCTCGTATACACTCACTCTCTCTCTCTCTCTCTCTCTGACCACCCCACACACACACTTACATACATACATACAGCACACACACCTCATACTCATACATATATACCCACACACACACACACACACTGCACACCTCATACGCACCTTGTCTCAAATGAGTCTAATGAGAGAGGGGCGGAGTCGGTCGTTTACATGTGCTTCTTCTACCTCAATCCTCAAGACTTTAGGTGAAAAAACATTACTTGGATTTTGTTCATCTACAATTTATAGTGATCAAGGCGCCGCGCAAGACAATAATGTCAACCTGTACGCTAAAAAGCATTCATTCGAGACAAGGTTTCTAAAATATCCGCCTCCTCGTAGAATATTTTTGCCCTTCCCTCGTTCACTTAGTAACCACGCCTCTCTCTCTCTCTCTCTCTCTCTCCTCTCTCTCTCTCTCTCTCTCTCTCTCTCTCTCTCTCTCTCTCTCTCTCTCTCTCTCGTGACCCTATCGCTACGTCCGTCGGATTTGGGACCCGACGGTTCTGCTGCATAGGTTTTGCGACCCCGGCAAGAGAAAATCTTGAAGGTTTCAGACACGAGGAATCTTTGTCACCTCTAGAAATAATAAAAATAATGACAAAATTGAAATGAAAATTGGGCGGTAGAATTCAATTATCTTTTAATATCTCTCCTCTAAAATATTCAAAATACTTTAAAAAAGAGGAATGGAAGAATTAGATAATATAGATAATTAAAGAATAAAAATTACCTTTTAATTTTGTCGCCTCGAAGATATTCAATATTCTAAAAAAAGAGGAATAAAAGAATCAAATTATTGATATTAATGTAAATAATTTTAAAACGTCAAATTTAAAATACACAAAATATTTACAAAAAACAAAAAAGATTGAAAAAATTAGAGAATACAGATTAATTTAAATTTAATGTGTTAAAAAACTAGAGAATAAAGATTTAATCCAATTTTTGGCCTCTGATATATTCATAATACTTGAGTAACGAAGAAATCAGACAAAAGAAATTGCTCAATTTAATTTTAATTTGTCGCTTCTTACATATTCAAAATCAATACAACAGAAGAATGAAAGAATAAGACAATAGAAGTGAATGAACTTGAAATTAATTGGTCGCCCGAAGAATATTCCAAACACTTCAATAAGAGAAATAGAAAAAAAAAAATAAAACTATTAAAATAAGTTAATTTAAATTAGTTGGCACTAAAATGTTCAAAATAAAAAAAAGTGAAAGAATTAGACAGTAGCAATATTTCTAGACATTGTCTTATTATTTTTGGACTGCTACAAAATAAAAAGCCTGGCGAAATCAAAGTGTTTGCTTGTGTGTGTGTGTGTGTGTGTGCGTGTGTGTGTGTGTGTATGTGTGTGTGTGTGTGTGAGAGAGAGAGAGAGAGAGAGAGAGAGAGAGAGAGAGAGAGAGAGAGAGAGAGAGAGAGAGAGAGAGAGAGAGAGATTGATTGTGGGTTGAATATAATGAAGATATATTAACTTATTGTATTTTTTTAAGTTCATATAAAATCAGTGGAATAACATTTTAATTCAGTGTTAAGCGAATTATTTAAGATAAAATGGTCAAAAAAATACATATTTCATATTGCTCAAATACTTAGCTGCAAATTCCTTTTTTTTTTTTTTTTTTTTTTTTTTTTTTTTTTTTTTTTTTTTTTAAGAATGAACGCAATATTCCGCCTACAATAGCAGTTATTTTTGGACATTGCAACTTGAGATCTTTGCATCTGGAAGTAAACTGAATAACCTTCATTGGACTTTTTTTTTCCTTTTTTTTTTTGCGTCGCAAGTCGCACGTGGCACATGGGACGTGTCACGCCACTGCTATGTGAAAGGTTAGGTTTCATATATTTCCGGATGTTCGTTTTCAGCTGACGTGCCACTATGGTGAAAGCAGCTTTTAGGGATACAGCAAATTAGATTGGCTACAATTACTTATCTTGTGTAAGCAATGTGACGTATGGGAGGTAAATCTAGCTGAAACTGACTGAAATCTTGAAGAACAGTAAAGCTTAGGGGGAAGTGACGCGCCAGCCTAAACCGGGTTCGACCTTGCCACGGGGAGTTAGGAGGGGCATCCTGCCTTAATCCGCTTATGGCTCCATCATATCTGTGTCCACCTCCATTCGAATGGAGATAGTTATAACATATAAAACATTAAAAGAGTTAAGGTTTTGTATTTTTGTATTGTGAAGAAGCTGATCATCGTTACATGTTTAATATAATATATAAAATGTTTGTAATGTTGGTTTCGGTTTTACGTCACGAACTCCCTTTTCAACTAAGGGCTAGGACGTATACCTTCTTGCGAAGGACTTGTTTTGGCAGATGTAATCGTTACCGTGAGTGTATACCCTTACTAACCTCAGTCCGTGACTGGGCGCGAATCCTCGACCTGCAGCCTCAGAGTCGCGGACGTTAAAGATAATATAACTGGAATATCACAATGCTGAAGATTTTATAATTTTATTTATACATTTATTGGAAGACGATGGGTTCTTCTTCTTCTTCTTCTTCTTCTTCTTCTTCTTCTTCTTCTTCTTCTTCTTCTTCTTCTTCTTCTTCTTCTTCTTCTTCTTCTTCTTCTTCTTCTTCTTCTTCTTCTTCTTCTTCTTCTTCTTCTTCTTATTCTTCTGGTAAACACATCATAAAAAAACGAGTAAAAAGATATAATTACAAATATAATAATTTTTAGCGCAAGTGTCCTGAATATCTCAATGAATGGTGAACTTGACAAACTCTTTCAATCTCAAACTTCGGTTGTAATATCCATAGAGTCTGAAAAAACACACGACCTAGGAGACCTACATCGAATGATAGAAAGTCTTGCAGACAAGGTGAAAATTTCGGAAGCAGATGCTGAAAAGGTGAAAGCCTTACAACACAAGGTGGGTTTGCTAGAATCTGACATTGTCCTACTTAAAAGAGATAATTCTAGGTTGAAACTGCTATTAGAAACATCTCCACCTCTCAATTCAGTGCTGTCACCTAACAACGATGATGTCCCTTCTATCAACAACCCTCAGGTTTTGCAAACTAGGTTTTCTGTCTCTACTCACAATTCCTTCAGTGCATTGAGAGACGAATGTGACAGTGGTAGTGAAGAAGAGGTAGATCCAGATAAAAGTGATAGTCAACAAGACAACCTGAATACACCATCTAGCATAAATAATCAAATCAGTAACAGGTTACTAAATAGTGATGAAACAACAGCGTCCTTCCCCACTTCTTCTTCTTCCTCTATTTGCGTTCCCATTTTCATATGGGGTCGCATCTCTTCACTAGTCATCTCCACTGGTTCCGGTCCATCACTTGCTCCTCCTCCAGCTGTCTCTCTCTGAGATCCTCCTTCAGTCGGTCCTTCCACCGTAGTTTAGGTCTTCCTCGTCTACGTCTGCCCTCCACGTCCATCTCCATCACTCTCACACCCACGTAGTCTTCTTCTCTCCTCTTCACATGACCGAACCACTGTAATCTCCTCTCCTGCGCTTTCGCCGACGCCTCCACCACCTTCACTGTACCTCTGATCCGGTCATTTCGTATCCTGTCCTCCCTCGTCACCCCACACATCCACCTCAGCATTCTCATTTCTGCGACATCTATCTTCCTTTCTTGAACCTTTTTCACCGGCCACGTCTCCGCTCCGTACAGCAACGCTGGTCTCACAACTGACTTGTACACTTTCCTTTCACTCTAGCAATGATTTTCTTGTCACATAGCACCCCTGATGTTCTCTTCCAGCTGTTCCACGCTACTCCTAACAATACAACAACAGGCACTAACCAGAACAAGATTCTTCCCAGCACTAACAACCAACCTGGTAAAGAGTTGCAAAACAGCGAAGAAGATATAGAGCCCATCTCCACTACTCCTAACAACACAGCAACTATCACTAACCAGGACAACCAAATTACACCTTCCAGCACAAATAACCAACCCAGCAATAGGCCGCAAAAAATGAAGAAAACAGAAAAGACAAAATAGCAGCAGTCTCTATTCTAAACATTCCATCGAAGTCCTCTCCCCCACAGTCACAGTTGCCCAATAATGCAAGTGCAAGGGTTACAGCTCAAATATATATTCGCATTCCTGGCAACCCCTTTCAGAGAGAGATACGTAATACATTGATAAATCAAGGCATTCCTTCTGAAGAAGTCTTGATTAAGGAGCTTTCTCGCACACCAAATTGGGTTTCCTTCGCAATAATGATATCGAAAGGATTTGAATATGTGCCTTACAAAGTGAATCAGTAGCCTACAGGCAATATTGTCCAGCCATTTCGCTGGGGCAAACAATGGACACAACCTGGGTATTCTACAAATATCCCAAACTACAGTCATACCAAAATAAACAGCAAAGAGCTAATGAAACAATCCCCTATACGCGAGACTACAAAAAGAGACACAATACAAACCTCTCTTATCGCCGTCCACGCACAAGAGACTTCTCCTGGAGTGATGGCTCTTGCAACCCTATACACTCACCTTGGCATACAAACTTTGGGAAGGCCCGATCATACCACGGCACGTACTCAAACCAGCGTTACACATCCAACGGCAGGTACAGACACCAGGATCCATGGGCTAACCCCAGAACACACTACAATAATGAATTCCCAGCAGAATCACACAGTCAAAACTACAACTATGACTATGGATACCACCCTAATGAAACATGGTAAGAGTGTAACATTAGTACATGTGAACGCTCAGTCCCTGATCGCTCATTTTGAGGAAATAATAATGCTAACAAAAGACTACAACATAGACATCCTCTGTGTAAGTGAAACTTGGCTTCCTCCTACAACTGAAAATAAATATGTGAATATCCCAGAGTTTAAAATATTTCGCAATGACCATGACCGAGGGGGTGGGGTCTGTATTTATGTTAGAAATTATCTTAGTGCATCAGAAATAACCACAGGTTTAGAAAAAACTGAGGAGCTCTAAGAATTATGGATCACTATGCAGTATCAGAAACTTCCATCTTTCATTGTAGGGTGTGTTTACCGTCACCCTAAAGCACCTACCAGTTCATTCAATCATCTGCTAGAAACATTCAGAAATATCTGTGTGCGCCATAAACCCATATACATACTTGGTGACTTTAATGATGACTTGCTCTCAGCAGATAACAAAATGAAAAGGGTGATCAACACTGTGAAGTTAACACAAATAGTGACAAAACCGATCCGCATAACCCCTAATTCTAGGACTCTTATAGGTCTGATAATAACAAATAAAGTGGAAAGTATACCCTATTGGGACGTAGTTCCCTGCCCAATTGCAGACCACGAGCTGAACATTGCTATACTAAACATAAACAAGCCCAAAAGGAAGCTTCTCTTCAAGACATTCCAGTGTCTAAAAAATTACTCCCCTGATATCTTTTGTGAAACATTAAACAACAACACAATTGTACTTAATAGAATTAAATACACAGATAACGTCGATTTCCAGGCTGAGATTCTAACAAAATTCTTCCTTGAATGCTTAGATAGTTGTGCACCCATTGTAACAAGAAAAATAACCAGCTCCTCAGCCCCCTAGCTAACTAATGACATCAAAGAAACAATGCAAATCAGAAATCAAATACAAAAAGAGCTAAAAATGAATAGATATGATATGACTCTTCGAGAACGTTATAAAACAGAAAAGAAACGCGTCAGATCTCTCATCAGTGTAAGTAAATAAGACTTTTACAAAAAAAAAACAACAACAATTTAATGACTCTAGACATGATACAGCAGCAACATGGAAAGCGATAAGAAGCATGATACCAAATGAAAAGAGTACCTCAGAAAGTTAT
>JAXCGZ010011378.1:37500-72500 GCA_037179515.1 Halocaridina rubra | reverse complement strand
GATAGATTTTCAGCCAGAGAACATCAAAGTCAGGATTCAAGGTTCATGAGCCTTGCGATAGGAGTGTTAGAGTTGCATTAGGCACATACCCCACCTTTGATTCGAAAACGAGAATACAAGTTATCGTGAGAGATTTGAAATGGGTCAGTGGAAGCATGGCTAGACAGCTGGATTTTACCAGCCTCGTGTGTATGTGTGTGTGTGTGTGTGTGTGTGTGTGTGTGTGTCTGTGTGTGTGTGTGTGTATGTATATGTGTGTGTGCGCATTTGTGTGTGTATATATATTTGACAGAGGAGGGGATGTAGTTTGCCCTCGTTGGTGATTGCGTACAATTAATATTGTGGCTGTAATTTGACGTTTTTAGGTCACTATTAACCCCCATTTGCATTTAATGTAAACTTACTGAATACACCGAATAGTAGGAATACTAAATCAAACCAATATCTAAGCTGGAGTTGGTAAGAATGCCATTCCACAGTTGACCCCACACATCTGACGTAGCAACAATACCACTGAAGCGCACTGCAAAACCTTAGTAATTGTCTCTTAATTTTGTCTTATATAGCGGCCTCGGTAGGTCAGTGGTAGAGTACTCTAATCGGGAAATGACGAGCCTGTCAAATGAGGGTTCGATTCCCTCCGTGGTGAACGTTAGGGAGGGCATCTGGTGTTATTCCCTTATATAGCTCCAACCTGTGTGTGTCCATCCCTATTTAGATGGGAACTCATTATTGCACTTCAAGAGGGAAAAAATATTTCCTTTTGAATCACGAATTTCGTTTTACAATGTGTGCAAGTGAAATACGACTTTTTAAGTATCGCCCTCTTTACTACTACTACTACTACTACTACTACTACTACTACTACTACTACTAATGATAATAATAATAATAATAATAATAATAATAATAATAATAATAATAATAATAATAATAATAATAATAATAATAATAATAAAAATAATAATAATAATAATAATAATAATAATAATAATAATAATAATAATAATAATAATTATTATTATTATTATAATAATAATAAAAATAATGATAATAATAATAATAATAATAATAATAATAATAATAATAATAATAATAATAATAATAATAATAATAATAATAATAATAATAATAATAATAATAATAATGGATAAAGAAAAAGAAAAATAAGATCATCGAAATTTACGAATCCTCTGTTATTGAACGGGAAGGACATAATAAAAAAAAAAAAAAAGACTGAAAGAGATAAGACTGAAAGTAAGTTACTGGCGAAAGAATTGGCAGTGGGTGTTTATGCACACTATAAACAGTGACATAGTTGACAGCGTGGGAGTGGATGGAGAGATAGAAGGGGGTAGATAGGGTCGAGAAACAGATATACATATATATATATATATATATATATATATATATATATATATATATATGTGTGTGTGTGTGTGTGTGTGTGTGTGTGTGTGTGTGTGTGTGTGTGTGTGTGTGTATGTATGTATGTATGTATGTATGTATGTATGTATATGTGTGTGTATGTATGTATGTATGTATGTATGTATGTATGTATGTATGTATGTATGTATGCATACATACATAGCTATATCTGCTATACTTAGGAATGAACGCATTCTGTCTGAATGCCACTATATATATATATATATATATATATATATATATATATATATATATATATATATATATATATATATATATATATATATATATATATTATATATATATATATATATATATATATATATATATATATATATATATATATATATATATATATATATATTTATTAAAGCCCACTAAATTAATGAATCCACCATAATAGAAAGGAAGTGCGGTAACCATAAGATTTTGCTTGTGATGCGTAGATGAATAGATATGCTTTTACGTGTGTGTGTGTGTGTGTGTGTGTGTGTGTGTGTGTGTGTGTGTGTGTGTGTGTGTGTGCTTATCTAATTGTGATTACCTAATTTTGCTTACGGGAAAGAGCCCAAAGTTCGTATCTTCCCGTCTCCTGATTGGTTCCATTTTGTACTTCGTGATACTTATCATATCTGTCCTTAAAACTATGGATTGATTTAGCATTCACTACGTCCTCGCTTAGCAAATTCCAATTATCAACTACTCTTACACTAAAAAAGTACTTCCTTACATCCTGCTAAAAGGTTTTCGTACGATGCTTCAAACTATGACCTCTAGTTCTAGAACCAGCCATATCAAAATATCGGTCCCTATCACTCTGTCGTAACCATGAAGGAATATAAATACTGTCACCATATCCCCCCTCAATCTTCTAGTTTCGAGTGATGGTAAGTCTAATTCCCTCAGCCTCTCATCATGACTGAGATTACGTATTTCTGGTACCAGCTTCGCGGCAAGTATTTGAGCTTTTTCCAGCTTAGCTACGTGCTTTTTCAAGTGCGGATTCCAAAAGAGGGCTACATATTCAAGTTTTGGCCTCACATAGGTTACATAAATATTTCTGAACATTTCCTTGTCCATGTGCCTGAAGGCTACTCTTACATTTGCTAAGAAAGCACATACTTCCATTATTATGCCATTTATATGCATTTCTCGAGACAAATGTGCCAGTATGTTTACTCCTAGATCTCTCTCATTCTCTGTCTATTGAAGTTCTACTCATACCACCGAGTAGTCAAGGTTGGGCCTTCTTGCACTTGTACCCATTCTAATTACCTTACATTTTGAAGTACTGAATTTCATTAGGCACTTCTCTGACCACTCATACAGACTATGTAGATCTTTCTGAAGTTCTCTAATATTGTTCTCGTTTCTCACTTTCTGCACAATCTTTGCATCATCTGCAAACATATTCATGAATGAATTTACAGACTCTGGTAGGTCATTTACATACACAGGGAACAAAAGTAGCCCTAAAACTGAACCCTGTGGAACCCCACTACTAACACTTCTCCATTCAGACACTGAGTGTTTTACTCTAACCCTCTGTTCCCTTCCTTCTAAGTATGTTTTTATTCATTCCAAGACATCTTCAATTATTCTTGCCATTGCTTGCAGCTTCTTAATAAGTATCCCGTGTGGGACAGTGTCAAATGTTTTCTGGAAGTCAAGGAATTTGCAATCTGCCCAGCCCTCTCTTTTCTGTAAGATTTGTCTTACCTCATCATAAAATTCAAATAAGTTTGTTACTGTTGATCTACCTTCTCTGAAGCCATGTTGTCTCACTGACAAAAAGTTGAAGGATTCCAAGTGAAGAGAGATATGTTTCCTTAGTAGCTTCTCCGTAGCTTTACAAGCTATGTTGGTCAAGGAAACAGGTCTATTGTTTAGAGTCGCATCCCTCCTTCCCTTTTTGAAGACAGGTATCACGTTTGCTTGTTTCCAGCATCTTGAAATCTCCCCTGACTCCAGTGATTTTTTAAATATGATACTTAGTGCCACTGATATTGAGTTTGTGCATTTTTTAAGTACATGAGGGGATATAACATCAGGACCTGTAGATTTATGTGTGTGTGTATGTATGTATGTGTGTGTGTATGTGTGTGTGTGTGTGTATGTATGTGTGTGTGTGTATGTACTTGATTTTCACTGGAAAGAGCCTTATGCTCGAAACTCTTCCATCACTTTTTTTTTTCCTCACCATTTCTTCTCACAACTCCCTTTAAAACTATGAATGCATTTGTATTTATATATGCTAACTTATGTGTCTTGGTGTTTTTATTTTTAGGAGATTGAGAGATATAATATTTTGGAAGTGATAAGAAAGTGATATGTAATCATGTGACGAAAATAAAATTTTATGCATTCTAAATTGGTAAATTGAACCTTGTGAACAACCATTCACATGTGTACAATATTGCTGTATTATTATTATTATTATTATTATTATTATTATTATTATTATTATTATTATTATTATTATTATTATTATTATTATTATTATTATTATTATTATTATTATTATTATTATTATTATTATTATTATTACATTTGGCACTGAGAGCAATAAAAGCAGGTAAAACACCAGGGATAGATGGGTGTCATGTTGGATGCTTGTTAAAAGGTGGGGAGGCAATAGTAGAATGGATGGTTAGGTTGTTAAATGTATGTTTCAGGAAAGGGATGGTCCCATTTGATTGGAGGAGTGCATGTGTAGTTCCACTTTACAGAAGGAAAGGAGATAAGCATGAGTGTAGTAGTTTTAGAGGAATTAGTTTGTTGAGTGTAGCTGGTTAGGTATATGGAAGAGGGATCATGTCAAGATTAGCAAACCCACTCACAACAGGGGTTGCTATTCTTTACAAGAAAATTATTGGGTTCATTATTCTTTACATGGGAATAATCGGGTTTGCTGTTCTATACATGAACACTCCGGTACCAGATATTTCAATAACTTTTTCAGAGGTGTGCACGAGAAAATTTGAGCTTAATCCTATAAAAGTTGGTGGATTTGGGATGACAGGTCATATTGATGAATCGTGCTTTTCACATAACCTTAAACACCATCGAGGAAGGGCACCTAATAGTCAAGTCTGGGTTTCTGGCTTGGTAGATACTAGTACATCACCATCAAATGGGTATATGGAAATAGTTGAGCACAGAGACCAACAGACACTCCTGCCAATAATAAAAAAAGTCTTGAGACCTGGATCATGTATTCACAGCGATGAATGGCGAGTTTACAGAAATCTAGCTCATAATCCAAACTACCACCACAGACCTGTCAACCATTCTTTAACTTCGTTGACCCGCAGACAGGTATTCACACACAACATATAGAATCATTCTGGGCAAAGCACAAGGCTAAAATTAAGAATATGCGAGGATGCAACGGGCTTTTCTACGAGGTTGCTTAAATCAGTTCATGTGGAAGGAACGAAATAAGGTTGACAGGTTATCAGGGTTCTGTAATGCAATCACCATGCAGTATCCTTTCAATAACTAAGTTTTTTTAACAGAATTTTTATTCAAATTGAATATTACGTTAGTTAAATTGTTCATTTGCCAATAAATACGTTCATAAAACATATCTTGTCAAAGGTTTACTTTTCTTTACATGATGACATTTGGGTTGGCTATTCTTTACATGGGAATCCTTGGGTTCACTGTTCTAAGACATGGAGATGTTGGGTTTGCTAATCTTGACATGATCCTGGAAGAGTGTTAATCAAGAGAATTTGGAAAAGTACTGAGAGATTGATTGGGGAAGAACAGTGTGGGTTTATGAGAGGAAAAGAATGTGTAGATCAGGTGTTTGTGGTAAGACAGGTGTGTGAGAAGTTCTTGGAGAAAGGTAGGGACACTTTATGGGCTTTTGTGGTCTTAGAGAAAGCGTATATCAGAGTAGATAGAGAGGGGTTGTAGAGTGTGTTGCGACTGTATGAAATAAGTGGAAGTTTGTTGAATGCGGTGAAGAATTTTTACATGACTAGTAGAGCATGTGTGAGAATTGATAATGGTATAAGTGATTGGTTAAAGGTAATTGTAGAATTAGATGAAGTGTGTGTAATGTCGCCATGGTTGTTTAATGTGTATATGGATGGAGTGGTAAGGGAAGTAAATGAAAGAGTATTAGACATAGGCTCGGAACTAGTGGGTGAGGATGGATGGTTGTGGTAACTGAAGCAGCTTCTATTTGTGGATGATACTATACTGGTGGCTGATACTGAGAATGAATTAAATCATTTGGTGACTGAGTTTGTTAGTGTGTCAAAGAAGGAAGTTGCTGGTGAATAATGGTAAAACTAAAGTCATGACATGCGCGAGGAGTGTTAATGTTGGCAGATTGAATATAAGAGTGAACGGGGAGTTGCTTGAAGAAGTTGAGAGTTTTGAATACTGGGGCCACATGTATCAAGGAGTGGGCGAGTGGATAAAGAGGTAAATCACAGAGTGAAGGAAGCAAGTAAATGTCTAGGTGGGTTGAAAAGTGTAATGAGAAATAGATATTTTGGAATTAATGCAAAAAGAAGGTTATATGAAGGTGTGATTGTGCCGACAGCATTCTATGGAGCAGTAACTTGGAATGCAAGAGAGAATGAAAGGAATAAATTGAATGTAATGGAGATGAAATGTTTGATAATTATGACTGATGTATCTAGAATAGATAGAGTAAGAAATGAGGATGCCAGGCAGAGAACGGGTGTTGGAATGATGCTTTCGGATAGGTTAGATCAGAGAATATTAAGTTGGTTTGGACATATGGAAAGGATAAGTGGTGAATGAATAATGAAGAGAGTGTGGAGTGCAGAACTGATTGGAGCTAGGTCAAGAGGGAGACCTAGAATGAGATGGATGGATGGCGTGAAAAGGGCATTGAATGCACGTGGAATGTCAGTGGAACAGGGAGGAGTGTGTGCAAGAGATAGTAATGAGTGGAGGAAGAGTGTACATAGATGATGCTGGCCAAAGGGATTTCTTGCATCTGCTAGCTCAGTGAACTGTGATTGACGAGTGTAAACCAGCTGCGGCTGTCGGCCTCATTGTAGAATATTCTTGCCAGCCTACTTTGTGGATGATCCAAGCAGGGTGGAAGAGAGGAGACGTGCCAATCCTTTATCCCCAAGGAGCTGAGAATAGTGGTTGAGGTATGTGTGGATCATGGTGAATGCACATTTCTTGGCTCGGCCAGGCCCCTTGCAAGGGGGTATTATGTATGTGAATATGCATGTATGCATGTATGTATGTATGTATGTATTATTATTATTATTATTATTATTATTATTATTATTATTATTATTATTATTATTATTATTATTATTATTATTATTGTTATTATTATTATTATTATTATTATTATTATTATTATTTTTATTATTATTATTATTATTATTATTATTATTATTATTATTATTATTATTATTATTATTATTATTGTTATTATTATTATTGTTAATATTATCATTATTATTATTATTATTGTTATTATTATTATTATTATTATTATTATTATTATTATTATTATTATTATTATTATACACATATTAAACATCTACCAGGATGTAGGATGATAGATGAAAAAACAAGCGAGGGCGAGTTACAATGAGTTTCTTTGGAAAGGTACAAACATCTTGTAGTCACTAATGCCCCCTGTCTTTAAAAGTTGCTCTTGCAGTGAATTCCATGTAAGCACTCCCCCTGCCTAAATCTCAACTTACACCTTTCATACCTTGACCCAGTAGTCAGATATATAAGAGGAGACGGTCATTTTGTGTATCTTTGACCAATTGGCTTTGCACTTTGCCGAAACTTTGGTTCTAATGGCTGGTCTCCCTCTATGAGGGGGAATCCGGATCATATGGTGCATTTATTGCCAACTTCATTTATTGCTCTCCCAGAATTTGACCCTGGGTCACGGATTCCCAAAGATGTCAACTGTTGGCCCTTAGACTGACTTTCGTTCCATCTAATAGGCTGTCAAATAAATATACGACAACTCCTCCACAGCCTAGATAAGGAAATCCCCC
The DNA here is from genome assembly GCA_037179515.1 of Halocaridina rubra. Taxonomy (NCBI): domain Eukaryota; kingdom Metazoa; phylum Arthropoda; class Malacostraca; order Decapoda; family Atyidae; genus Halocaridina; species Halocaridina rubra. The sequence goes on along the minus strand of JAXCGZ010011378.1, from coordinate 65,046 downwards.
TAAAATATTGGAGAACTAATATAACAGCACTCGTCTAGAGTACAATCTTAACCAAAATTAAATAAAGCTGTATAGAGGATATTAATAAAGGCGTCAATTGCTAAATGAGTAAGATAGTGTACAGTAATGGCAATCAGTAATATCGAACATAGTATGATGGTAAATCTCAGTAACACTACATAACAATATTAAATGATACTAAAAAGATGGCATTTATAGCAGCGTCAATAGCATTATTGGTTGAAATATTATATAACAATAGCAATCAATGAAATCAATCATAGCATGATGGCAAATTTCTGTAGCAATACAAAATAGTATTAAATAATAGTAAATAGATTATATTTATAAGATCATTATTGTCCACCATAGCCAAAAATCATTACACTTAAAAAAAAAAAGGAAGAAGTTATATTTTCTATTCAGTTCTACTTCTAAGTAGGGCATTGGGGCTCTTTTATGCTTAAAATATATACCTCCCCCCAAAAAATTATAGGTTTATGCATCCAATTAATTTTTGATATCTTTAAGAAACCTGAAATTACAACGACCTTGCTTCAATCTGAAAAAAAAACCTGAATCAAACTGAATCGCAGTGTGGTTGATACACAGATTGTTACATCTTTCTCTTGAGTTGTTTTAACTCTTCATTCTTCCATTCCGTATCAAGAGTTCAAATTCTCTTGATATGCTGTAGCTCTCTATTTCCATTGCCGACGTCTCCGCAGAGAAATGGGACCAGGTTGTACCCACGGTGGTTCCGGACAATGCACATCAGGTTGCCACTGGACATTTGTATAGAGCCAGGTACTCATCTAGCCTCTCCTTCTTCCTTTGGCTTGAATTTTGAGTGGGTGCCTACTATTACCATCCTCTAACGATTCCCATCCACTGGACGCTGGTCTACCTCTACAATCCTATTCTGCAATCAGAGATCCATAGAGAACATCCTGAGTAAAAAAATTGGGCCTATGTAACCGTCACAAATACAGTGCTTCGCAATATTGCATTTGGGCTCGAGCACAGGCCTATGCAACCACACAGTCAAGATATCAAACATACATTGTATCTGCAAATGCTCACAGTCCTCCAATAGGTAAAGGGAAAAGAAGCATAAGAAATTGCCAATGGTTTAGCAAAAGGCTTATACCGTACAAAAAACTAGGAGAGAAGCTGGTATTGGTTGATCAAGTAGCAGCTCTAATACAGTATTCCAATTGACTTGAAGAATTTCATTGCGTGAGTAATTAAGTGATCACAAAAAGCAAGTGTTAGAAAAAATATTAAAAATGCTTGCCAAAAGATTGCAAATTTCTTGGAATGTTAGAGATAAGGATCTGGGTACCTAAAATAAGTGCTCATGTTTTCTCGTTTAAAGAGAGAGCTACCAAATAGAAAATAAAAAAAAGGAACATATATTAAAAAGTGAAAAATAATGTTTAATATAAATGCCTTTAATATGTTAACAAAGTGGCTTACATTTGCACCGGCAAAGTTCAATATTCAACAAAGTTATGCAATGAGGATTCTATATTCAAGCTAAATATGAATAAAAGCTTACAAAAAAAAAACAATAATTAACCCAGAATTCTGTGTAATTAAAAGAAGAGAATGGATATAGTATACACACAGGAACACAGTAAACAGGAAAAGAGAAGCATTATATGGGGAAAGGAACATTATAGGTTTATACACTATTAAGGAACAACAAGATATATTAACAGTGATAAAAAAAGGGAAGACTTACAAATAAGTCATACAGAAATAGTAAAGTTAAAATAGAGAATTACATAAAGGATAATGCTAAAAACACTAATAATATAGAAAGTGTGGCCAAAACAAAAATTATGTAATAAATTTTTATAAAAAATTACTCATTTTAAACCTAATTCTTTCTTCTACATCACTCTAGAATTTCTTTTGTCTCAAATTTTCACTAACAAAATATAGTCATGTGCCCATTAGCTTTTTTCTTATTTAGTTGTTTGCAGTCAAATACGTGGCAGACAATTGTTATTACTACTCAGTCTAAATTCCTGTGTTATCATTTCAAGGGAAACATGGTAAAAATCTTCAAAATGTAATAAAACTACCTCACGATATTATCTGGAAAAAATATCAAAAGAATTCAATATTTAAAATACCTAAAATTAGCTCAGGAGAATTTAAGATTCATGTATTTATTTGCAAATACAAAATATTGTGAAGGGTTATACCTTACTTTACTACTCTCTTATTAGGTGAAATAAATGGGTCAAGTTCGATTTAGCAGAAATCCTTTATCTTTAGAACAGTTACCTATACCAACATCATCGAGTGCACTACAATCTCGCTAGGATAACCTCTTAACGTAAATTGACCCTTATAAAACGATTGAATAAAACAGTTTTTAGCTATGAAGAATGGCGCCAGTAGTAAACAATTTTTTTTCCTCAGGCAATAACGTATTAACAGCACTATAAGCAAAAAAAAAAAAAAAGAAAAAAATGCCAGATCCTACGCATCTTTCCGCAAAGAATTGGTGAATCGCTTATTATTAAGCGATTTCATAAATTTCGTGACAATGTTCTCTCACTCTTTGTTTCTCTCTCTTTCATATCTTAATTAATGGCTCCAGGCACTTCTTTCTTTCTCTAAGAACAGTCAAGCTGATGTTTTGAAAGAAGAAATAGTATACAATCGAAGTAGGAACATATCCATTACTTGCGGTTTGTCTGTCTAAATACACATAGAAAAAAGCAGCAGCAACATTCTCGCCTAACTATATAACCACCTTCACTCTATATTAACCACTAATAATTCTCGTGAAAGGTTCTTGTTTTAAACCTTCGAACAAGCAATGTTTTATGTCTGATAACATCTTAGATAATATTAATTGAGTAAAGATTAAGCTTAGACGTAACCTAAACCTCCTCTTTTTCTGTCTAACATTGCAAAATCAGTGAGTGAAATACACCTATGTGAAGCCAAAACTCGAATATGCAGCCCCCTTTTGGAATCCTCACTTGAAAAAGCACATAGCTAAGCTTGAAAAAGTTCAAAGACATGCCACGAAACTGGTGCCAGAAATACGCAATCTCAGTTATGATGAGCGGCTGAGGGAATTAGACTTACCATCACTCGAAGCTAGAAGAGTGAGGGGGGATATGGTGACAGTCTTTAAATTCCTTCATGGTTATGATAGAGTGGATAGGGATCGATATTTTGATATGGCTGGCTCTAGAACTAGAGGTCATAGTTTGAAGCTTGGTAAGAAAACTTCTTTGCAGGATGTAAGGAAATACTTTTTCAGTGTAAGAGTAGTTGATAATTGGAATTGGCTAAGCGAGGAGGTAGTTAATGCTATCTCAATCCATAGTTTTAAGGACAGGTATGATAAGTATCACTAAGTATAAATTGGAACCGATCAGGAGACGTGAAGATACGAGCTTTGGGCTCTTTCCCGTAAACACAATTAGGTAATCACAATTAGGTAATCACATACACACACAGAAGCCTACAATGGCCGTGTTTCCTTTTATAAGAGGGAGGGTCGAGTCGAAGCATACACACTCGCCAGAAGACAAGCATACCTCCAAAAGGGATTTAAGACAATGCTACAAATACATATAATATCTGATATGTTTATTTACGAGTAATAAAATTAACTAATTCAAAAAAATAACAAAGGATTATGCCTGAACATTATTGTCAACTTCTTAGTAAAATCAATGAAATATTTATGAGTGAGCAAACTTTGTCAGGCGATGCCGTCTATTACACTCCCATTTATATATATATATATATATATATATATATATATATATATATATATATATATATATATATATATATATATACATATATATATATATATATATATATACATTTATATATATATATATATATATATATATATATATATATATATATATATATATATATATATATATATATATATATATATATATATATATATATATATATATATATATATATACATATATATATATATATATATATATATACATATATATATATATATATATATATATATATATATATATATATATATATATATATATATATATATATATATATATATATATATATATATATATATATATATATATATATATATATATATATATATATATATATATATATATATATATGGCAGGATGTAAGGAAGTACTTTTTAAGTGTAAGAGTAGTTGATAATTGGAATTCGCTAAGCGAGGAGGTAGTTAATGCTAACTCCATCCATAGTTTTAAGGACAAGTATGATAAGTATCACTAAGTACAAATTGGAACCGACCAGGAGACGGAAAGTTACGAGCTTTGGGCTCTTTCCCGTAAGCACAATAAGGCATTTACAATTAGGTAATTACACTCAGTCATCAACTGTAGTGCCCGTGGCTCAATCGGTAGCGTCCGCGACTTTGAGGCGTCAGGTCGAGGGTTCGCGCCCCGTCACGGTCTGAGGTTAGCAAGGGCATGCCCTCAGGGTAACGATTACATCTGCCAAAACAAGTCCTTCGCAAGAAGCAACCGTCCTAGCCCTTGGTAGAAAAGGGAGTCCGTGACGTAAAACCGGAACGAAAACATCAACTGCTTCATTTCCTCAGAATCAGCCACGATTGTCGTGTCATTTGCAAATAGCAATTTATTCTTTATAATATATATATATATATATATATATATATATATATATATATATATATATATATATATATATATATATATATATATATATATATATATATATATATATATATATATATATATATATATATATATATATATATATATATATATATATATATATATATATATATATATATATATATATATATATATATATATGCATGCATGCAAGCATACATGCATACATACATTCATACATATACATATACATATACATATCCATATCCATATCCATATATATATATATATATATATATATATATATATATATATATATATATATATATATATATATATATATATATATATATATATATATATATATATATGGCAAGGATGTCGTATGGGACTTCTCTCCATACGATAATGCTGAATAACACCGGAATGTTTTAATATCTTATCTTAGGTTTTGGTAGCGCGGTCGGCGATATCAGATATGCATCTTCTGCTTTAAAGTTGTTTATAAGACCTATGCACTTATTTTACCCCTCAAAGCTCCCGTTCCTACACCTCACAGTTCCTCGCCCCCTTAGGGGGAAACTTTTATTTAGATCGTAGTTCTGCCCACAGCAAGGTCTATCTCCTATGTATGCTCTCCTCTCTGGTGGGTGGTTTTTAGGTTGCCACTTTGACCTCTACTGGCTCTTGGCGTCTATGTGAGAGGCCTAAAGGCTACAGACAAGAAAATACATGGTGAAGATCATCTACAATGTTTCGCTCTAAACGCTTCTTACTACAAGGAAACCCATCCGTGAAGCAACTCATAGATAAAATAAAGCTACATTTCGGGTCCTAACTGGACCCCTTCTCAAACACACACACACACACACACACACACACACACACACACACACACACACACACACACACACACACACACACACACACACACACACACACACACACACACATACATACATACACACATACACATACATACATACATACATACATACATACATACATACATACATACATAGACATATATATATATATATATATATATATATATATATATATATATATATATATATATATATATATATATATATATATATATATATATATATATATATATATATATATATACACGCACACACACACACACTCATATATATATATATATATATATATATATATATATATATATATATATATATATATATATATATATATATATAAAGCAATTGACCATTATTATATATGTATGTTATGTAGCCAACCTTCATTTCGCATACATAGGGGAAGACGAAAATTGGTGAAATCAAGGGGATGAGCCGTTTAAAAGGGAGACCGCACAATAGGGGTATTAAACAATTTACTAGAAGGTTTTCCCCCCTGTGTGTAATCTTGGTTTATAAGTTAGCCTAATGGGACGAGAACGATCTCGAGAAGGCTAATCTACGCCACCTTTTGGCGTGAAAAACGGCAGAATAAACACGCCTCATAAGAATTTTTATAGCTACAACATGGAGGAATACACATGCATATTACACAAAGATTTACAAAGTCTGGGGTGGATAGTTGAGGGTTAGGGAGAAAAAAAATATAGAAATGACACAAAGAGGGAAAGAGACAAAGAAAAATCGAGAAAAATACTAGAGAAAGATGACAAAACTTATGGTCTTTGGTAGCTTGATGAACATATCATAGTCTGAGATGTAAAATTCGTATATGTCCCAACTTCACCACCTCCAAATTGTTCCGCATATCTTCTCTTTGTGAGAACCACATGAGAGTATGAATGGAAATCATAGTTGAATTCTTCTCATGTGACATCATCTGCCAACCCTCACGTATAGGTTGGTACATGGCACCAGCCTCCCGTTGTGATACTATAGCTGAAGGGTGTTTAGGACTGAAATAGGACTGTTCAGGGCAGTTCGATTTTAAAGCTTCCTTCAGTAACGGTTCTTTTGCTAAGCTTACATCAACACAATATTTTCGGATATTTGTTACACTTCTCTTATTATCCCTTCACATCTGATATTATAAGTCACAACACTCCCCATCTCTGTTTCTTTTGATGTTTTCTTTGTACCCAGGCCCGATGAGGGCAGAATTTTTTTTTTTGGGGGGAGGAGCCCTTCTTGGTGTCACGGTCATAAAATGAATAGTGAATACTTTTATAAATATCGGGTTCGGTAAGGATAAAATAATGAAAAGAGATTGACTTTTAAGTTAGCAGGCTTAGTGAGTACACAGGTAAATGTGCAGAGATAGTGATGAAAGAGTACCTTCAACAGCAGTTGTTTTCGATATTGGTAATATTCGAATCTAGTAATACATAACTACAAAGAAATAATTAAAAAAAAATATTTGTAGGGCGTTTTGAAGAGCAGCTATGCTTCACATAGCGTTTGGCGTGTATGTATGTATGTGTGTATTTACTTCATTGTATCAAGTAAAAAAGGTGCTCTCGGGAAAAATTCTTATGCTCGTAACTCCCCGTCTTCTAATCGGTTTCATTGTTTTCTTGCAACTATAGATCCATCTAGCATTTACTGTTTCCTCACCTAGCGAATACCAATCATCAACTATTCTTATACTGAAATACTACTTTGCATCTGACAAAGAAATTTTCTTAGCTTCAAACTATGGCCACTAGCGCCACCCTTATCAAAATGTTGCTCCCTATCCACTCTGTGAAAACTGTCACCATATACCCCTCGTTTTTCTAACTTCGAGTGATGGTAAGTCTACCTCCTTCAACCTTTCATCATAACTAAGATTACATATCTCATCCCCTTGTAATCAAAGGGGATCAAGGGGTGATATATTCCCCCTTATTGAAGCAACATCATCCTTCTTCTTATCCAGAAATTCTCTTTTATTTTACTACCTTCCCCTAAGGCCATTGCATCTTGCATTTAGTTCAAGCAATGTCTTGAGTAAACGTGGAGCATTTTTTTAAAAGTTAAGTTTCCCTCTCCACAGTATTATCACCAAACTGTTATAGCTTATTTGTGAAGAATGGAGTAAAGTTCTCTCTCTCTCTCTCTCTCTCTCTCTCTCTCTCTCTCTCTCTCTCTCTCTCTCTCTCTCTCTCTCTCTCTCTCCTCTCTCTCTCTCTCTCTCTCTCTCTCTCTCTCTCTCTCTCTCTCTCTCTCTCTCTCTATATATATATATATATATATATATATATATATATATATATATATATATACATACATATATATATATATATATATATATATATATATATATATATATATATATATATATATATATATATATATATATATATATATACATATATATATATATATATATATATATATATATATATATATATATATATATATACATATATATATATATATATATATATATATATATATACATATATATATATATATAATATATATATATATATATATATATATATATATATATATATATATATATATATATATATATATATATATATATATATATATATATATATATATATGCAAAATAGACTGTTATATCACAGCACAATATGAAGCGAAAAAAGGCCCATAGATAAAACACAAAAAGAAGCGAAGATGTACTATATATTACGACTGGACTCCAGTCCTCTGAAGAGGACTGGAGTCCAGTCGTAATATATAGTACATCTTCGCTTCTTTTTGTGTTTTATTTATGGGCCTTTTTTTTTTGCTTCATATATATATATATATATATATATATATATATATATATATATATATATATATATATATATATATATATATATATACATATACACATACACATACACATACACATACACTTACACTTACACTTACACTTACACTTACACATATACATATACATATACATATGCATATGAATATATATATATATATATATATATATATATATATATATATATATATATATATATATATATATATATATATATATATATATATATATATATATATAATATATGTGCTCTTGTTACAGTGTTTCCACTTTACCTGCTCTCTCTCTCTCTCTCTCTCTCTCTCTCTCTCTCTCTCTCTCTCTCTCTCTCTCTCTCTCTCTCTCTCTCTCTCTCTCTCTCTCTCTCTCTCTCTCTCTCTCTCTCTCTCTCTCTCTCTCCCCCGCCCACTTCTGCCTTCCGCAAAAATAAGAATAAGATTCGCTAGTCGCATACAATTTCATGCCATCTCTTGGAATGCCTTTGGAATTAGACACTCTCCTAAACTCACTGCACTTAGAGCCTATGTTTATCGTCATCATCCGCAGGTTATTTTCATACAAGAGGCTTTTCCTGGTGGTGCACCACCAGGGGAGGAGGCTCCTATGCTCACAGGGTATGTTTCATATGTGCATTATACCAGAAGAGGACTCATTACCTACATTCATTCCTCCATACCTCACATGCTCCTTGGTTCTTCTGCACAAGTTGATATGACCTTTCAGCTCTTTGAAATCACTGTTGGGAATGGTACTCTTCGATTGTGCAATGTCTACTCTGCCCCAGGTGTGATTAATCTACCAGCCCTTCCAATACCTACAGACAGTGGAATGATCTATATGGGGGATTTTAACGCCAGACACCCCGCCCTTGGTGACTCATCTCTCACTCCCAATCGCGGTGGCAAGCCTCTGCTCGACTACATCCGCCGCTACCGCCTCACCCGCTGGGATACTGGTGGTGCCACACACGCTCGTGGGGGTACTGTAGATCACATTCTCACAACTGGCCTTGTGGAACCTAATGTCTCCTGCTCTTCTATCCCTTCTCTCTTCTCTGACCATGTTGCCCTTAGCCTGAAATACTCCATACTTCAGACTCCAGCTACCCTCTCCCATCACCGCACCCGCATCTCTATCCCTCCCAAATACTGTCCCACTTATATTTCCTTTATCTCTCACCTCCTTCCCACTTTTGATCTCCTTTCTCCAGACAGCTTATACAACTCACTGGTGGATTCTACACATGACTTCTACACGCATTATGTTCTCAGACCACACGTTCCACGTCGCCCTGAGGCCCATTCCTGGACTTTGGATCAGCGTATTGCCCAGGCGGAAAGGACAGCTGTGGATGCTGGACTCTCCTTTCAAAGACAGCCCACCCCTGACCACCTGCACCAATATCAGTTGGCGAGGGATGATCTAGTTGCCCTGCAGAAGTGTGTGCACACGGAGTATTGGCAGAAATTTACGGATAGTATTAACCATCAGACTAGCGCTGGGACTATGTGGCATCTTATAAGGAAGGCTGTCAAGAAGAAACCCACCTGTGCTCTACACCACAGTCCACTTGAGTACGCTCAGGACCTCATTACTACCTGGTCAGCACAGTCACAAACTTGCAACCTTCCCGGGAACGTTCAAGAGGCACTCTCCACCCACCGCAGTGTTCGTAACCTCCGCCTAATGGGTGCATTACTACAGACGGATGAAGAGGATGACATCCCATTCACAGAGGATGAACTACGACGTGCTCTTGCTAGGATTAAGGCTACTGCCCCTGGGGAGGATGGTCTTACATATCAAGTTCTCCATCTTCTTCAGAAAGTTCCTGGTAACCCCCTACTGCGCCTCTTCAATCTTTGCTTTTGCTTGGGGCATGTGCCCTCTGCCTGGACCAGAAGCACTATTATTCCTCTACCAAAACCTGGAACCGACAAATTTAGGCCTATCTCCCTCACCTCCTGCTTCAGCAAAGTGTTTGAACGCATCCTTCTTGCCCGGCTCATGCACCGTCTACAGGATAAACTCTCCCCCAGTCTTTATGGTTTCCTCCCACAACGGAGCACACATCACTGCCTCGCTGAACTCTACACCCGTCTTTCTCCCACCAGTGTGGTCGCCTTCCTGGACCTCAAATCTGCCTTCGATATAGCCAACAAGGAAATTATTCTTGACCAGCTGGTGGACTTTGGAGTTCGGGGGAACATACTGAAATGGATACGGGGATATCTCTGCAACAGAACATCAAGCGTCCTTTTTAAAGGGTCGTATAGCTCCTATGAACGGTTTGAACTGGGTACTCCTCAGGGGGGTGTGCTAAGTCCTTTTCTATTCAATATCCTTATGCATCGTCTACTCTCCCTCCTTCCTGTCATCCCCGGTACTACAGTTACCTGCTATGCGGACGACATATGCATCCACACGACCTCAACTCACGACCTCCAGCACATGCTCCATGACTTTTACGTGTCTGCTACCTCCTGTGGCCTTATTATCTCCCCAGAAAAAAGCAGGATTTTTACTTCACGCAACTGCAGAGCACTGCCCGCATTCGCCATGGGTGGTAATGTCATCCCTCACTGCACACAGTACACGTATTTAGGTGCACCTGTCCGGATCACCCCAGCTATACCTGCTCGTCAACGAATTCATCCCTTTGTGAAGAGCCTTCTTGACCGTCTGGAGCCCCGCTTTGCACCTGTCAAGTGGCTTGCCAACAATGCTGCAGGAGTCTCCATCCCAGTGGCGAGGACCCTCTACATCCTACTACTTCGGTCAGTGGTTGACTATCTGTCTCCTGCCTTGTGTCAACTTCCTAAACCAGCTCTCGAGCCACTTGAAAAGTTCCAGAATCGAGTCATGAGATTTATCTTGGGATGTTCTCTCTCTACCCGTATTGTGAGTATGCAGTTGGAGCTCAACTTACCCCCTCTTGTGGAGAGGATTTATGCCAATGTGTCCTATTTTACTGTTAAGTGTCTTCACTACCCCTTTCTTGCTCCGTACTTCTCTGCTGTCATGAGGACGTCCCTTGATCCAGACGCACCCAGGCTCCCACTTCGAGCAGGAGGTCATAACCTTATCAGGGTGGTGAGTGACATTCTCCGTGGCCTTGACATCGACCTGCCAGTGCAGGCGGCTGTCCCAGATTTACCACCCTGGCGTGTCCCCCTCCCCGCTGTCACATATACACCGACCTCGAAGGATGTCTATCCCCCCTTGCAGAGACAGTTAGCTCTGGAGACTATCGCTGATGTATCCACGTCTGTCCCTGCAGCACACCACGTCTATGTTGATGGTTCTGTGCAAGCAGATGGGAGGGCGGCATGTGCTGTGTTTTCCCCCACCATGGAGCCGCCTGTGCCGGCTGATTCATGGATTGGCCGTAGACTACCCACCTCGTCGAGCTCCACCTACTGTGAACTGAATGCCATCTTGGATGCCGTGACTCTCCTTGTTCGACGACGAGTGAATGGGGTAATAATTTGTGACTCCCAATCGGCCCTACAAGCCCTATCCTCGCCAAGACCTATCTGTGGCCGTACTGTGGGAAATATACTATGTCGCCTCGCAGCCGCTCGGGATGCTTCTCTTGTTGTGTCTTTTTTGTGGACTCCATCCCACATTGGGCTGACTGGCAACGACACAGCGGATCGTCTTGCCAAGGCGGCCTGTATGCTGGATGGGCATGCTGTGGACGCTGAGCCCTCCCTCCGATGCCTACGTAACATCATCTACTCAGCTGGGTTTGCCATGACGGTCCAGCGCAGGGACACGGAGAGGGCCAACAGTGTGTCCATACAGCACCATGATCACTTCCTTCACAGTCGCTACAAGTATCGCAGACGCGGGTTAATGGTGCGGAAAAACAATGTAGTTAGTGCTCGGCTCAGAATGGGGTATCGGCCTTTATGGCAGGTCTCCCAGACTCTAGATATGCCACAGTACACCTCCTGTAAATTATGCGACCGAACTAATGCTAACACTCTTGACCACTATTGTCTTCAGTGCCCCGCAGTGAGAGATGTTTTACCACGAGGTCAGAACTTAATACAGATCTGCTCATTTTTACTTAATGATGACAACCTTGATGTTATTCTTGCTCGTTTTCCTCACTTTGGTGGCCATTAATTATATTGAATTATACATATATTTTCTGTATGTTGCTATATAATTCTGTTTGTGCATTCTGCGTTTCTCTGAGCTTTACTTTTGCATATAATGTACTCTGTGCTGCCATTCTGTGAGTTGTGTGTTAGTATGCAGCAATGTTTTATCAATATGTACACCTCCCTGTAAACCATGTTCAATTCTTGATTTTATATCCATTTGAAGCATTATTTGTATGAACTCATGTAATGTCTGACGCCTTGGCGCAATAAATTAATAAAATAAAATAATCTCTCTCTCTCTAGCTCTGTGTGTGTGTGTGTGTGTGTGTGTGTGTGTGTGTGTGTGTGTGTGTGTGTGTGTGTGTGTAATCTGCTCCCTCAACAATTACTCAAAGTCGTTGGCAAATCACTTATATGTTAGTTTTATCTAGCACTCTGCGCTTATGTGTATGTGTGTGTGTACAACTGATACCCAATAGTATTTTTAACGGGAGAAGTCATTTCTTGTGATATATGTTTATGTACTATATATGACTCTTACTGTTCCTATATCCTAGCAGATATATCGGAGTTCGTCTCAGTTATTCATATAATGCCATCGAATTTCGATTCCTAAGTCTATATAGGTAATTTTTATTATTATTATTATTATTATTAATATTATTATTATTATTATTATTATTATTATTATTATTATTATTATTATTATTATTATAATTATTATTATTATTATTATTATTATTATTATTATTATTATTATTATTATTATTATAATTAATATTATTATTATAATTAATATTATTATTATTATTATTATTATTATTATTATTATTATTATTATTATTATTATTATTATTATTATTATTATTATTATTATTATTATTATTATTATTATTATTATTATTATTATTATTATTATTATTATTATAATTAATATTATTATTATTATTATTATTATTATTATTATTATTATTATTATTGTTATTATTATTGTTATTATTATTATTATTATTATTATTATTATTATTATTATTATTATTATTATTATTATTATTATTATTATTATTATTATTATTATTATTATTATTATTATTATTATTATAATTATTATTATTATTATTATTATTATTATTATTATTATTATTATTATTATTATTATTATTATTATTATTATTATTATAATTAATATTATTATTATTATTATTATTATTATTATTATTATTATTATTATTATTATTATTATTATTATTGTTATTATTATTATTATTATTATTATTATTATTATTATTATTATTATTATTGTTATCTATGATAGTATCTTTCTCATCTATAATCGTTTGTCTCCCTCTTATCTCCTTCTTTTTCACTCCCCTTTCCCATTCTATTCTTCTCCCCTCCCATTTTTCCCTCCCAGTGTTCTATGTTTAGGAGATGGTGGGTCGCTTGGCGTCTACTTGTCCACTTGTCTTGCCAACTCTTTTCAACTCGTATATAAAAGGAGAGAAAAACAATCAGTTTTAAAGTTTCCTTCCTTTTATATACTAGGAAGGGTGATATTTTTATTTCTCATGCCATAATTAGTCTGTTTTACAGTGAAAAAACTCAGGTACACATCATCGAAATGCAAGATGAATAGGACATTGCCAAGAATTCATCCGCAAATGTCGACTATCAGTCATACGTCACTTTTTCCTTGATTCTGCAGCCTGTGTTGGGCGTCGCTGTAACTACTGAAGAGGGTAGTAACAAAAAACCCTAATTCAGCCAGGAAGAATCTTTGCCTCACATTCTTTCTTTTTCTTCCTTAAGGGTTGAAAGGACCAGGTTGGGGGGAGGCAGTGAGGGAGGAGTGCATTTGGGGGCTGAATATATCACCGTAGCCCCTGTAGGGCACGTCCCCACCGTGATGGAAGGAGGATCTGCTACCCAAAGAGGGTAATCTCGAGTACTAAAGAAAGGGACGGACCCCATTTGCTTTATTTTGTTGTCATCTCCGCTTTGCGGCAGCAGAAGGGGGGGGGGTCTTTTTTTAATTTTATGTGTACAAGAAGGCAAGACTTCGGCTGGGCAATTAAAGGTTTTAGTTGGCGTGAAGCTTTTGGATTCATTAATCAGTCGTCGGAACGCTTGATCTCGGCTTATAGAGGATCTTTTTTAATTATATAAATTTGTTTCTAATGACTGTTTTCTCTACACCTGCTCTTGTTTATCTACGCCACTTTGCAATGTCTTTATTTCGAGTGTCAGCCAGGAATTCTTACAAGCTTTTTTTTTTTAGGTTAAAATGCTTACTTTGATGCATTTTCTATCTTGATGTGCAGTTATATTTATATATATATATATATATATATATATATATATATATATATATATATATATATATATATATATATATAATATTAACAATAATAATAATAATAATAATAATAATAATAATAATAATAATAATAATAATAACAATAATGATAATAATAATAATAATAATAATAATAATAATAATAATAATAATAATAATAATAATGATAATAATAATAATAACAATATTAATAGTCTGTGATCGTTATTATGCCATTTCTTTACGGGTAACATAAAAATGTGAAAAATAAACTACTACTACTACTACTGCTACTACTACTACTACTACTACTACTACTACTACTACTACTACTACTACTACTAATAATAATAATAATAATAATAATAATAATAATAATATTTTGATGCATATTCCAAGTACATCTAACACTCTCATGAGGCTACCAAATAGAGCAGAGCCCGCATATTACTTTGCTGATATTTCTATAATGCTTTGTTGTGTCGGCTTCGTTGATCGCGGTAGTCTATTGATTATGGCACTCGATTCAGGAGGTGACAGATCAGGGATAGAGTCCACCGCGGGGAGTTAGGAAGGACATCCAACATTAATTCTCCAACTGCAACCTGTGTCCACCTCCATTTTGAGGAATATTAATGACAAAAAATGGCAACCAATAAGTGTGGTCTTGTCTTCAACAAACTTCATAGATCATTACGCTATATATAGCTTTGCCGTATCTGAAAGCAACGAAATTAGATTTCTTATGCAATATAACAGAGACCGATATGAGTAATTTTGGTTTGTTTGAATGCTTCATTTAAAAGTATACTAAGTGCATTTCTGCTAAAAAGAAAAGAAAAAAGGTGGTAGTCTTTCGCTAAGCAAGTAGTATTAATATATCTTAATATTGTTCATACTTCAGTTAATGAGCAAATATTCAGGAGTCGAATGTAGTCTAGGACAAGGCTAGCAGCTAGACTTAGCTATATCTGGTCTTGAAACAAGCCTAAGAACTAAATAATTATCTGATCAATGTGTTGTACTTACAGTTAACCACATCAAGGTACAGATAGACTGTAACAATGTCAGCGCAATCCCCTGATGTATGTGTTACCGAGGAGTTCGCTCTCACTTTGTGTCATCCAAAGCTGTATGTTTTGCTCACACAATAATACTCTCGAATTGAATTTATTTCTAATACATGATATGCAAGGGAAGACAGTACTCTCTGTCGTTTCATAGAAAATAGTCACTGGATTATTTTATTAAAAAGACAAAAAAGAAAAGATGTATTGGGGAAGAAGAACAAAATGAAGGAAAAAAGAATAGGTAAACAGGGAGAGAAGAAAGAGTATAAAACGAGGAAAAGGATATAAGAAAAGGAAATTAAAAATGTAAAGGAAAAATTGAAAAGAAGAAAGAAAAAAGAAAATGAGAAGAAAATGAACTTAAGAAGAAAAAAATATCTTTTACTCTGCAACTGGAGAAGGAAAAGACACCTTCAGGATATATGGGAAGCAACCTCATATAAGCCCATGAACACAGGTATGTCATATATTGGTAATGGTTGTTTTAGTTCTAATTATAATATACATTGTGGTGCAGTGGTGGCGTCTGGGGCTCATGATATACTGGTCGCAGGTTCCATTTTAACCCCAGGTTTTATTAGCTTTTACTGTCTCATGCCATTACTGATCTACTTGCTTATTCAGCCATTGCCTTGAGATCACTGGGTCCACGTAATTGGAGAGGGAGCTTAGGCCCCGGCTGTGTAATCGGTATATAGTCAGGTTATAGTGCTATCACTGTCCTTTGCCTCTGCCTTTCATTAGAGATCTTTATTTTACTTTTATGTACTCTACAAAATAAGTTACCTTCAAAGAAATGTGATCTCATCAGCAGTCAAGTTTCTGAAAATGTGGAATACCAGCAAATTGTAATACATCTGAATACATACATACATACATACATACATACATACATACATACATACATACATACATACATACATACATACATACATGCATAAGTTTCATTGTGAATAAATGCGTACATACAAACATTCGGACAAACGTACATGAACACATGCACCCCAAACTGGGTATCTATTCATGTATTACCCACCGTATCTTGAATACATACTCGCACACACACATGCATGTATACAATCTCAGTTATGATGAGAGGCTGAGGGAATTAGACTTACCATCACTTGAAGCTAGAAGAGTGAGGGGGGATATGGTGACAGTCTTTAAATTCCTTCATGGTTATGATAGAGTGGATAGGGATCGATATTTTGATATGGCTGGCTCTAGAACTAGAGGTCATAGTTTGAAGCTTGGTAAGAAAACTTCTTTGCAGGATGTAAGGAAATACTTTTTCAGTGTAAGAGTAGTTGATAATTGGAATTGGCTAAGCGAGGAGGTAGTTAATGCTATCTCAATCCATAGTTTTAAGGACAGGTATGATAAGTATCACTAAGTCTAAAATGGAACCGATCAGGAGACGGGAAGATACGAGCTTTGGGCTCTTTCCCGTAAACACAATTAGGTAATCACATTCTATACATTACATTAGATGGATGACTTGTACTAATAAGGACTCATTCCGATAAGTGTCCTGGAACTCGCACAGACTCCAAACCGTTTATCTTTTGACGTATTACCTCTCAACCCAACCGTGTGAGGAAAGCACACCGCTATCATGTCACCGCGGGAGAATTCACCGCCATCAGTTCACCGTGAAGAAAATTTACCTTGCAGGAAATTCACTTTGAGGAAGGTTCACCGCAAATGAAAATAAAAATACTACTACTACTATTACTACTGCTACTACTACTACTACTAATAATAATAATAATAATAATGATAATGATAATAATAATAATAATGATAATAATAACAATAACAATAACAATAACAATAACAATAACAATAACAATAACAATAACAATAACAATAACAATAACAATAATAATAATAATAATAATAATAATAATAATAATAATAATAATAATAATAATAATAATAATAATAATAATAATAATAATAATAATAATAATAATAATAATAATAATAATAATAATAATAATAATAATAATAATAATAATAATTATAATAATAATAATAATAATAATAATAATAATAATAATAATAATAATAATAATAATAATAATAATAATAATAATAATAATAATAATAATAATAATAGCTTCGAAGTAATCAACAGCATCTTGACATTCAGATAGGAAAATTTCAATAACGCACAGAGCTTCGAATGTGTCGATTACTCTTTCCACAGGCACAAATGCCAATGCATCCAGCATTCGCAAGCTTAAATTATTCGTACAATGCACTGGGAAAAATGGAAAAAAAATCCTCTTTGAATTGTGTTGAGAGAAGCTTTTTTTGCACGCTTTGATAAAACTATTTTCGAAATCTGTAGTTATTGAGGTCGGAAGAGAAATGGGGTCAACATTTTTTACGGTGTCCAACATTTTTATATAAGTATTTTCGCTTTTATCAGATAGTAATGCATACACTTGTGGTAATGAGATGTTCTGTTTTAGACCATCATGAAGAGTATACAGTTATTGATAGAGAAACCATGGGGGGGGGGACCTTGCTTTAAACGTTCCATCTGCTTACCAATGTTCACTTTTGTTGGCAACTGTAGATTTCTTTTTATAGCAAATATTAAAATGCGATCTTCCACATTTCCTGAGTCATAGAATAAAAATTCATGACCACTTGATAATTTTGTAATATCACTTACGAACTCCGAAGCTGTGCAAGCGCAGGACTAGCATTATTCCTTTGTCTAATGAAGAGCATTCATTGTTCTCTTTATGTTTTCAATACCTTGTAGGTTGCCTGCAACTGCCTGGCCAAACTCGTCAAGAGCAGATGACAATATGACATTAGGCGATTGCGAGGTTTCAGTACTTTGCTTGCGGATAGTTTCATAAATTTTTCCTATTTCAACATTTGCTGCATCGCCAAAATGATTATGTTCCTTCCAAACCTTGACTATTTTATCGTCAGTAACATGTATCCGTGCACGACATTTTTATTTTCTTTAAACGTCTCACATTTCCAAAACTTTTTGTTACTTGTTTGTTTTCTCTATAAAATAAGTAGCCATTAATGCACAGCTTTCCTTTTCCTTTGTTTCACTCTCAGTGTAAGTAAACACCATTGTTAGGGATTTGATAAAGCAGAAGTAACAAACGTGTTTCTGCTTTGAGGAAAAATGAGTAAACTGTAAAAGTTGTGAATTGGGAAAGTCTTAATGACTGTTAAACTACTCAACCTCTAGTTATTATTATTATTATTATTATTATTATTATTATTATTATTATTATTATTATTATTATTATTATTATTAATATTATTATTATTATTATTATTATTATTATTATTATTATTATTATTATTATTATTATTATTATTATTATTATTATTATTATTTGCGTTGAACCTTTCTCGAGATGTATCTCCCTCGAGGTGAATCTTCTGCAAGGTGAATTTTCCTCACGGTGAACTGATGGCGGTGAATTTTCCCACGGTGTTTTGATGGAGGGTAAACTTTCCTGTAATCCGACCCAACATACATTCTTTCATGAGTCTGATATCAGGACAGGCAAGAAAAGTGCCCTCATAAGGCGCTTGGACCAAGAAAACATTAAGAAGAGAAACAAGCAGAAGCTTAAGAACAAGGCAGAAATAAGAGAATGATAAAGATTTGAAAAGGACAGACTGAAAGAATAGTCGAAGTAGTGAAGGCCTACATTTATGGCAGGATTAGGCCCTGAGATGAAGGACGTTCAGCTTTTTGAAGGAAGACAGGTATTGGAGTTCCAAAAGACAAGGAGGACGAGAGTTCCAGAGTCTGGTGGTGGAAGGATAGAGGCAGTTACTGCACCGAACAATCTACAAGCTACATATTTCTACATATTTCCTGTGAGTCGAATTCATATTGCAAGTGTTACAAGGCCTCAGCAGCTGGAAAGGGATGCAATTCACCAAGTCATCAGAGCAGTGTTTGAAGAAGTAACGATATAAGAGAAAAGTGTGTTTGTGTTATTGTTTTATCAATTTATTGCTATCCACAATGTCATTCTCGTACATAAATCAAGAAACATTTAACAAGCTTTGAAACGTAACAACAAAGCTTTTGAAAATTGTTCCACACAAGCACGTACATTAAGCTGAGAGCATTGCATACATCCTATAATATGCAAATTATACAATACATCATATCTTACTATTATCAGTTCAGTTGATAGAAAAAGATTAAAATGTTATTGTATAAAGCTGCTGTCAGTATAATTTATTGCGTACCAGGGTGCCAGTCAGGTACATAAATCAAAACATACTTAAAACAAAATTTCTACAGATCGTGCCACACAACCTAGTACATAATGCTGAAGATGTGTACAATAGTTCTACCAATAAACAATGTATACAGTATATACTATCATAAAATGAGGGAAGGAACATTGTAGAACTTCTGGAGTTTGTGGATACAGATGTCATCAGCGTAGATGGTAATTGTAACTTCAGGGACATTGGGGAGGAGAGATAGTACACAATGCATGAGGACATTAAAGAGAAAAAGGCTAAGGACGCCACCTTGTGGGGTATCAAGTTCAAATTCCTGAACACGGATGCTCACTCCCTTGAACAGGGTATAGAAGGTTCTGCTCCAGAGGTAACCCAGCAACCATTGCAGAATGCTACCCTTGATACCAAGGTCCACAAGCTGAGCAAGGATGCTTCCTTATTTGCAACACCAAAGTCACTCTTAAGGTCCATGAAAACCATAGCACTAGTAGGAGAGAGGTGGGTGTAGTTCCATGATGCAGTAGTGCATGCTTCATTATAGGAGGAAACCATACAGTCTGGAAGACTGTTTGTTTTTGAGGTAGAACATAAGACATGCAAGGAAAATGCATTCCAATATCTTAACTCTCTCACGCACACCTAAAGTTTCAATAAGCTTTCTTTTCCGTGATCATCTGTGAAATTCTGTCTACGACTGGCAGTTTTTTAGCGTGCCGAGATATCTTGTTTCTCAGCTATTTTCCTACCCCAAACCTACATTTATCATTATACATAGTATATCAATGAATTCGTTATTTGTTTAATAGAAAAAAAGAAACAATAATTCATAGGATGTTTTATGGACATGGAATAAAATTCACATAAAGAGACATACAGTCTGAGTGATGAGTGATGGAGATGGAAACTGCCTTTATTTTTTGCCTTGCCCTCAAATCCACGTCAGTGGAGAGGGTTGCTAATTAGTTCATTCGGGAGAGAGTAAGGAAACCTATGCTCAGCCAAAAAATGACGCCATTGACGTGAATGTAACTATTTGAAAATAATATTTTTGTTCACATGGACCCCAGTGGCATCACAGTGCACTTAGGCCCTAAAAATTTATACACACCATTGGTGTCACAGTGCGTGAGTGGGTTAATAAAGCAATATGTGAGGAATATAGACCTGAATTTGTCTGTACCATGCTTTGGAATGGGAATCATTGTGCTAGAGGTCTAGGCTCGTGGCATATAACCCTGATGGGAGCAGTTATTACATAGTTGGAGAAGGGGGTTGCCAGGTACTTTCTGGAGTAGATGAAGGACAGAGTAAGTGATCCAACATCACTGGGAGCTGTAAATTTACATCTTGTGAGAACTCACTGGAGTTCACCCTCAGTTTTGGGCACAACATTCTCTTCATCTGAGTTCAGTAGTGCATCCATCAGCCAGAGAGTATGGAGGTTTTCTTTAGAGGAAAGGGCCTTCTGAATGTGGGGGGAAGGTTACAGGCTTGTGACTGTGCTGAGCATCCATCGATGTGATTTTGGGCATACTTGGCTGGACTATGATGGGCTCTCTGTTCTTCACAATATTGTTAATCAGATGCCATATGGAGCCTATACTCGTCTAATGATTAAAATTTTTGGGTGAACTGATGCCAAGATTCTATTTATACACACTCTTGAAGGGCTACTAGATCATATCTATTTGACTGTCGGGAATAAGCTGTCTGAAAATCGAGGCCATCTTCTACTACCTTTCTTTCAATTTCAGTGATGTGATGATCTAGTGTCCAGGTAAGAGCTTCAGTACGACATTTGGTATGTGTAAGATTGGTGTGTACGGATGAGGAGTATAGTTTTTCAGATACCTCAAGGTTAAATGTGGGAAAGAGAGATGATATTTAAGAGATATAAGTAGGGCAGTATTTAGGCGAGATGTTGATGCAGGTGCGACTGTGGAGAGGTGTGGCTGGAAGTGAGTAATGGAAGGCAAGGGGAATGTGGTTAGAATATAAGGCAGGAATGGAGGAACACCTAATATGGGACTCTGTCAGGCCGGACAACAAGATATGATCCAGAGTGCCTCCTCGGGAGTGTGTGGCACCACTAGCATCCCAACACTTGAGTCGATAACGAAGGGTGTATTCTAGTAATTGTGTTCCATTATGATTTGGATGGCAAGGAAAGAAATCAAAAGTAACAGATGGAGATGATGGATCAGGATATCTCCAGTTTACAACTATGCAGCTAGTAGGTGTACTGTTCTGAATGAGGCGTTTTGCAGAGTACGTGATAAGAAGTGATTTAGCTTAAGAAGGGTAAGAGCAGACAGTGCAATGGGATAGAATATAAGTTGAAAATTTTGGGGACCTTTGAGATAAGCCCTGAATATCATGGCAAAAGTACAGAAGCTCTCCTTTTGAAACACAGTGATATAGGTGAGCTTTTTTGATGACGGCGACGAGAAAGAGAATCTAGAGCAGAAGTAAGAGAAGGGTCATTGATGACTTGATTGCCTTAGATTCACCCCCTATCAAGGAGGTAAGTATAAATAACACCCTATATATGAGAGCAGTGTTCTAAGCTGGGACGGATCTGACTTTAATTTAATAAATTTCATGTAACTGAGAAAAGGAAAGGCAATAATGAAAACAAAACAGAACTTCCAATTTTTGGGATGCAGTTTTTGAAATTTGGATTATGTGACTTCTCCAAGCCAAGTAAGATGCTATTTGAATTCCAAATATGTTAATAGAATTTAGGAGTAAATTTTTTTAGTTTCGAAGAAAATGGGGCTATCAGGAGGAGTAGAAGATAAAGAATAGCCAGAAACTGTATTGGAGGCATGAAATATAACTAAATATTGAGTTTCTCACGCATATACTCTTTATAAATAGGAGTTGAGAGCCGAAGAAAGAGTGATACGAGACTGGTATCGAGTAGCGGGTCAAGATTGTGGAGAGAAAGTACATACATATATACATACATACATACATACATACATACATACATACATACATACATATTAGAATTTTATGATGAGGTAAGCTAGATCTCATTAGAAAGAGAGGACTGGGCATATTACATATTCTTAGATAGAAGACATTTGATGCGGTCCCACATGGGAGACATTAAGAAGCTGCAAGTAATGGCAAAGGTAGGTGGAAATATCTCTGAATGGATGAAAACTTACTTAGAAGGAAGAATATGAAGGGTTAGAAGAAGACACTCAGTGTCTGACTGGAGCAGGGTTAGTAAAGGGGTTCCACAAGGTTCAGTTTTAGGGCCCCTTTTGTTCCTTGTATACGTAAATGACCTACAAGAGTCTATAAATTCATTTTCTGATATATTTGCAGATGATGCAAAGACTAGAACAATGGTAGAAAACTTCAGGAAGACCTAAATAGCCTGCAAAAGTAGTCAAAGATGAGGCTAATAAACTTCAATACTTCAGTATGTAAGGTTATGAGAATGGGTACAAATGCGGGAAGGCTTAAGCTTGGATTCTCAATAGTAGGTGTAGAACTTCAAGAGACAGAGAATGAGACATATTTACCTATCCGATCCTACATACGTATATCCTTGCATGCATAAGTATCATGCATTCAAACATACATACATACATACATACATACATACATACATACATACATACATACATACATACATACATACATACATACATACATACATACATGCAGGAAGCATTTAGACCAAACTTTTTATCTTATGACGTATTACCCACACGATCCTAACTAAATAGCAGCAACAACATGTACCTTTTAAAATACCTCCATCCCAAAGTTGTTTGAAATGGTGCCCTCATCCCTCCCCCTGTCTACAACAACATATATGGATGGAAGTCGGATGGACTGAACTTGGGGGAGGGGGAAGAAATGACCGATAAAGCTAAGTTTCTGTCAAGGAACACCAAAGATGTTTCCTAAACCAATGACGTTATCTCCTCTTTTAAAACACGAACACGTCTCCTCCCATTACACATGAACACACGCACGAACACACGTACTTGTAAAACA
This sequence comes from Halocaridina rubra, assembly GCA_037179515.1. Lineage (NCBI taxonomy): Eukaryota > Metazoa > Arthropoda > Malacostraca > Decapoda > Atyidae > Halocaridina > Halocaridina rubra. The sequence continues at coordinate 40,891 of JAXCGZ010011378.1, read as the reverse complement.
TGGATGGCTAAACGCACAGCGTCAAAGGCGGACAGTTTTTCAGTCTTCGTTCATTAAATGCTGTTTCTTGTTAATTACATTTCTAATCGCAATTCTTTTTTGTTTTTGCTGGACAGTCAGTCAGTCTTTCATATTTACCTTTCTTTCCCGAGCTCTTTAAGAGTGTACTCGTTGATCCTGCTGAGTTGACTTCGGCTACCACACTTTCTAGAAATTCGTTTTATTTTCCTCTAACCAGTCTTAAGACTGTTATTTTATTTATTTATTTTAATTGAGATTCTCAGCTTACATTTAGCTTGCAAGCCTTTTCCTGCAATCAATTTCCCTTTTCCATGTGGGCTGAATGTATTTAACTAATCTCTTCCAATCACATATGTCTTCAGTCAATTCTATCTCCAGTTGCAATAAGAGCTATAAATTCTCTTCTGTAGCTAAGGAATAATGGATCATTAAATAGTATTCAGTATCTTAGTAAGCTAAATCTAAAGAAGGGAGAGTTCTCAATTTATAAAGGGGAAAATTTTTTCAAAAATTAATCTTATTTATCATTTAGTTTTATTAAAATGTGGTCTTTAATTAAATGAGCAGTTAGCTCCTTTTTCTTGTCACTAAGCGTAATGTAAAGAAAGTATGGATCCGGTCAAGATTAGCGACCCCACAATTGAGATTGAGAGACAAAACTAATGGTAAAACAGCTGAATTCTCGGTGATCATTTATAAATGGCACAAGTCATTGCTTTAGGGCAGATAATTACGTGAAGGAGGTCAGTTTCCTTAGAGGATAGGGTGCCAAGTAGGATGAAGTAGCATTAATAGTGTTAACTATATCCCGCATCTCCCATCTGTTACTCTTCTCTTTAGCCGTTTCTAATAATGTCGAGGCCCCAGTTTGCGAATATTAACCCCACACACTTATTAATGTAAGCATTGAGATTTCTTACATGACAGTAGATACCACGAGAATGTTGTATGTTTTATCTTGCCTACATATTGTTTTTTTTTTTTTTGACTGTTAGTATTTCATCAGCCAGTCTTATGATACTGTCTGTACACACTTGCTCATCATTCTGTATATATAATCAAAATGTATAAAAGTATGTGAGATTTCATCATTATATCAAAACATTTTTGGCATTACATCCTCTAAGCAATTCCAAACTGATAATTATTATTAAATTGTTTTCAAAATATTCCACTACATATCATGAAGGCATATTCCCTTTAATTCATTCCCTTAGTCCAGAAAAGTTTTCGTTGACTTAAAATCTGAAAGTAAAAAAAATGTATATAATGTAATATATGATGCGATGGCTTATTCTCCTCGAAGCTTCTCTCGAGAAAGATGGCTATTTTTTCTTTGACGATTCATTGGTGTTGATCGGATATCTGAGTATTTCGACTGAATATTCTGTCACTGATCTCATCTAGCTCTCAAATACTTGCTTCTTGTTAAATATGAAATATGAATAAATATTATATACGATTCCTTAAAAGTCACTTAAATGATTCAAGAATGGGTATAGATAATTTCAGCTGAAGTGAACAGGCATTATAAATTATTAGAGTTTTGGCATTGGTATCGTCAACGTATGTGTGTGTGTGAACAAACACGTACGCCCAGTAACTACTCCAATAGAGATATAAGGTATCAAAGAGACGAGAAATCAAGACTTTGAATGTTTATGGTACGTATCTGATGAAGAGCATCTTATTACATGCTTCTGTTTGGCAAAATATTATATTGTTGCATTCGAAAGTTATCTGTTGACAGTTGAAGTGAAATCGCTCGATATCTAAATAATAACTGTCATGAAAGCACTATTACGTTATTCGTTGTCGAAAGATAAGAAATTACATCATATGTCGACTGAGAGGGAAAACATGGTAAGCGTGGCTTGAAAAACATTCTAATGGTATGTCTGTATTTCAAAAGCTAAGCTTTATTCTGCGAAGGCGCTACCAACTACAAAACTATCTATCTACCTTGGCTGTTTCCCCCTTTAATTGGGGGGTAGCCGACATCAAGAAAGGAAAACAATAAGGGGATTACTTTGCTCTATGGGCAATGACGAGGGAGCTAGCGACCGTTCAGATGGCACTGCTGGAGTGCCACAGCCCAATCTCCCGGCTCTTCCACAACCTGTGTCGCTTCACAACTGCCAACTCCTCCTACTGCTCCTACCACAGGACTACCTCTGTAAGATGCAGCCCCGTGGTAACAGCAGATGCCCATCAGAGCTGCGTCACAATCGCTCGCCACTCATTCCTATTCCTAGCACGCTCGCTTGCTTCCCTCACATCCATCCTCCTATCATTCAGGGCTCTCCTTACTCCATCCATCCATCCAAACCTAGGCCTCCCTCTAGCATTTCTCCCATCAACTCTCGCATTCATCACCTTTTTCGGCAGCCTTTCATCATCCATCCTTTCCACATGGCCAAACCATCTCAGAACATTCATATCTACTCTGGCTGCAATTTTTCTCCTCACACCCGTTCTTGCTCTCACCACTTCATTCCTTACCCTATCCAATCGAGATACACCAATCATACTCCTCAGGCATTTCATCTCAAACACATTTAGTTTCCGTCTCTCACTTACTTTCATACCCCATAACTCTGATCCATACATCATAGTTGGCACAACCACTTTCTCATACAAAACTTTCTTAACATTCATTTCCAACCCTCTATTCTTCATCACTCCTTTCAATGCACCCAACACTTTACATCCTTCATTCACTCTGTGACACACATCTGCTTCCACTCCACCATTTGCAGCTATAACCGAGCCTAAATACTTAAACTGATTAACTTCCTCAAATGTCTCTCCATTCAACATAACATTCAATCCAGCACCATCCTCATTTCTTGTACACCTCATAACCTTACTCTTTCCCACATTCACTCGCAACTTCCTTCTCTCACACACCATTCCAAATTCTGACACTAACTGACACAGCTCTTCCTCTGACTCTGCCACCACCACAGTATCATCTGCAAACAGCAACTGATTCAGCTCCCACTCATTATCATCCCCATTTACATTCTCAACCTCGACCACGCACTCGCTCATTCACCTCTCTTACAACTCCATCAATATACAAATAGAACAGCCATGGTGACATCACACATCCCTGTCTCAGTCCCACACTCACTGGAAACCACTCACTCACTTTATTCCCTACCCTAACACAAGCTCTACTGCCCTTAGAGCTTAATTGCTTTACTATGGTTTAGTTGGTAGCTCCTTGGGTCAATATGTATATACCCTAGGTTCGAGTCCCAGTCGGGATAAAATATGATTCATGTTTTCACATATGATAATGTGCTTATTTGATTATTGTTGAATCCCAATTAGATTGAGATTTGAATTATATGCGAAAACGAAG